>BDUI01006642.1:19104-41351 GCA_002335545.1 Apodemus speciosus
GTTCGAGGCCAGCCTAGTCTACAGAGTGAGTTCCAGGACAGCCAGGGCTACACAGAGAAACCCTGTCTCGAAAAACAAAAACAATTTAAAAATGTTTGAGCCTTCACCCTCAAATAGGATATTTGGTATATTCTATTCAAGTTGTGATGGGGCATGAATTAGATGAAGACTTTGAGTTTTCTGGGTTTTTTTTTCCCCAAGTCTTGTGATGTTCAAAGCATTTAGAGACTTAAAATTTCGGATAATAAATTGTGTATCTTTATTGGGAAGGGCTAATAAAATCATCTATAGCATTAATACTTAGGGATAAAAGATTTTATTTATCTTTTATATGTGAGTACACTATTGCTGTGTTCACATGCATCAGAAGAGGGCATCAGATACCATTACAGATGATTGTGAGACACCATGAGGTTGCTGGGAATTGAACTTAGGACTTCTGGAAGAGCAGTCAGTGCTCTTAACTGCAGAGCCATTTCTGCAGCCTCTAGGGATTATATTTTATTGTCTACTTTTTTCAATTTTGTGATTTATATATATGATCTATATCACAATTTTATGATATATATATCGCAGAATTGAAAAAAGACAATAAAATATACATGTATATCTGTATATATATGTTTGTATACATATGTAGAGACTTGTTAATGTATATAAGTGTGTTTGGACACACTTGAGTCATACTTGACTCATTTTCTGTCTTATACAATATATCTTAGAATTTCCCATGTTCGTAGGCTCAAGATCTGGGTTCTAGTTAGTTATTCTTTTCAGCATCTTTCCAGTGGAACCTTCTTGATAGAGCACCACATTCTCCATTTAGGCACTTAGGAGGTCTCGGTCCCTGGCTGCCTGGGCCAGGTCTTGCATGATTGAGAGCAGGGATCTGAAAGCAGATGGAGTTTTTGTTTTCAGGGAATCTGGGACCTCTCTGGGATTAAGTCTTGTTCTTGTCCATAGACTGTCTCCTGCTTTGTGGTCAGAGTAGTCAAGAAGGGCTGTGAATTTCCCAGTATCCTTTTGACCAATCATCTGGTCCTCTCAGGAACTTGAAGGCAGGACCCTGGAGAAGGGTATGGGCTTCCCTGTTGCTGATCTTCCTACTCTTTCCTCCAGCAGGAACACTGGTTTGAAAAGGCCTTGCGGGACAAGAAAGGCTTCATAATCAAGCAGATGAAGGAGGATGGTGCCTGTCTATTCCGGGCTGTAGGTGAGTCTGCTTTGGTTCTAAGGGCTGAGGGAAGGGCTGAAGGCTTCTGAGCTGTGGCCTAGTAGTCAGTAGCAGTTCTTGAGACAGGATTGAGGCAGAGGTAACTGCTTGATCTTTTAAGATAAACAGGCATGGAGCTCATGTTAACATTTGGCCTCTGGTCTTGGATTGTTACGTGAGTAATGATAAGAGCAATAGTAGTGATAAAGGGACATCACTATTGATATACTGCTCTGCCAAGACTCCAGGAAACCCACTTAGTTATTAAGTCAGGTAGGTAGGTGGTTGGTTGGTTGGTTGGTTGGTTGGTTACTTTTTCTTTTTTGTTTTGTTTTTCAAGTCAGTGTTTCTCTGTGTAGCCCTCCCTGGCTGTACTGGAATTTGCTCTGTAGACCAGGCTGGCCTTGAACTCAGAGATCTGCCTGTATGAACCTTCTGAGTGCTGGGATTAAAGGTGTRCACCACAGCCACCTGGTGTGGAAACCCTTTTATTATACCCAAGTCTAGGTGAATGTGGGACTGAAAAATGTCTCAGAAGTAGGGAGTGACTTGTCTGGGGTTATACAAAAGTACATAGAGTCAGGATTTTGTATGTGGCTTAACGGTATCATATTGTCCCTTTGGTATGTATGAGTTTGTACCCTGAGATTTCTTTGGTATGGTGTATTGGGGATGGTATCTATTTAGTGCCTGTGTTTATGCTTGTGTGTGTAAAATTGGTCCCAGCATTCAGGAGGCAAAAGTAGGTTGGATCTCTTTGAGTTCAAGAACAGTGGGCCGGGTCTACACTGCAGGTTCCATGACAGTCAAGGCTATATTTGTCTTGTCTAAAAAAAAAAAAATCTAGACCTTAACAAATTTCTATATTAGAAATTTAACTTGCACAGAAGTAGAGAAAATAGTGAGCCCTTTCAGATTTAGTGACGTAACTTCACACATGGGTAACCTTACTTTATGAACTACACTGTATTATCATTTCATTCATAAATATTTCTCTCTGCTTCTTTAACAGATACATCTGTATTGTTTTCTCTAGTTTTAGCATAAGCAAAGCACTGTTGTCATACCTAGCAATTTTTTTTTTTCTTTTCCGAGACAGAGTCTCATTCTCTAGCTCAGGCTAGCCTGGAACTTGGAATAATCCTTCTTCAGCCTCTTAACTGAAATTATATGTGTGAGTCACTATGCACAGCTAAGAATTGGTAAATTTTTTTTGAGACTTTGTTAGTCCTGGCTGTTCTGGAACTTTCTCTCTTTTTTTTTAATTAATTTATTTATTATATGTAAGTACACTTCAGACACCAGAAGAGGGCATTGGATCTCCTTACAGATGGTTGTGAGCCACCATGTGGGTGCTGGGATTTGAACTCAGGACCTTCAGGAGAGCAATCAGTGCTTTTACCCACTGAGCCATCTCTCCAGCCCCTGGAACTTTCTATGTAAACCAGATTGGCCTCAAATTCTCAGAGATCACCTGCCTCTGCCTCCCAATTGCTCGGGTTAAAGGCGTGCTACTGTGCCAGCCTAGAATTAGTAATTTCTTGATACTGTCTGCTAAGCCTGAGCTAGATCTTTGAGTCCCTTGTGGCTACGAACCTTTAACCAAACGAGTAGTTGTGAAATCCCATACTGACATGAAGGGAGACTAGAGTGTGGCCTGTTCTCTTCTCCCATACCAGTGGTTCTGCTATCTTCGAAGGAACATTGTTCTCTGACATCTTTGAACTGGGAATCAGAAGATGTGGCTTTTAGTTCTAGTCCCAGTTGATAACTTGTGTGGCTCTTAGGCCGTCTCCCATCCGTGAAATGGTGGTGATCCCCAGGGCTCCATCAGTTCCTTCTAGGTCTGTTCTTGGTTTATGGTTGACCTGCATGTTTGTTATGAGCTGGTTGGTCCTGAGCAAGTGACTCTTCTGGACCCTCTTTTGTTAGTTGAAGAATGGGTTAAAGGACTCTGCTGTCATGATGTTTTATTATGGTTTGATTTACTTTAGTAAGTCCCTTTAATGCTTGATACACAGTAGGTCATCATGGAACAGTAGCACTAGTAAAGCCTGGCTGCTCTTCTCAGTTGTCTCTCAGAGCTAGAAACATTTGTGGAATGGGTGGAATGAAGGGCCACTTACCCCTTCTATCAAGCAGACTCTATTCAGGTAATGGTTTCTGTTGCTTTGGAGAAAAATCCCACGCCTTCTACCCATCTGGCTTGATGTCATGTTCTCCCTGGGATATTTACTAGAGAAAGACCTGGGTTTGGAAGTATCTTAGGGATAAAAGGAAAGCAGAGAATGAAAAGGTGAGAACCTATTAGTTTCTGGGTTCCATATTAACCTCAGGATGGATGTTAGCAGAAGCAAGATTGCTGTTGGCCATCTGGGCTCAGATGTTGACTGAGGCAGGCTGGAGCTGCTGAGCACCTGGTGTGGAGAGTAACCCACATCAGGAGGAGTGTTTTTGTATGCCTGTGTCTGTTTAGCTACCACCCGCCCCCCATTGGGGCCTTCCAGTAAGGGGCCCAAGCACACAGGAAGAGCTGACCACAGCAGGTTTAAGGCCTTTCCTTATCAGCACTATGGCTACACATTTCCCCTGACTGGGCTGCCCTCAGCTTTTCTCTGTAAAACCTCAAGTCCTGTGGGCTCTCCCCTGAAGTGCGTGGCCCCTCGTCTCTAGGCCTCCTCTAGAGGTTTCCCTGGTGCAGAGTACACAACACGTGCTGGGCAAGGGGACTTTGTCCCCAGGCTTTCCGCTGTCCCCCTGTTTCTAGCCTAGCTTATACAGGGACAGATGGCCATCACCTCACTCTTTCTACAAAGGCCTGCAAGCATTAACTTTTTACCATGTATTGACTAATAGAGGGAACATGTAAACTGAGAGCTGGAATTGAGTGGGTTGCACACATACATTAGACTTTGTTGTTTCTCTGACCCTGCTGTGTGCTGTGCATCCAGCTGGGCACTGCAGGCCCTCCTGAAATTTTTGAATCATTATGCTATGAAATTGAATCGGTTGAAGCTCGGAAAAGAAAGGCAGAAAGGATAGCTCAGTAGTGGAGCTCTAGTCTAGCATTCAGGGGACCCTGGATTTGATGCTCAGCACTGCCAAGGATTGAAGGGGAAGTGACAGTGGTAGAGTCTGCACAGAGGATGACTCTAGGAGCCCCTAGCTCTGTGGTTTTTAACCTGTGGCTTGCAACCCCCTTTGGGGTCATACAACCATTTTTGCCTAAGACCACCGAAAAACATACTTACATTACAATTAATAACAGCAAACATACAGTTGTGAAGTAGTACAACTGTATTGAAGGATCATGCATTACAGTAATTGCCCCAGTTTCTCCATTCTTTGACCTCTCTAAGTATTCCTTCTTCCAGCTAGAAGTATTTATTCTTCCATTGTTGAGGGTCCAACACAGGTGGTTTTCTGTCCTTTGTTTTGCCTCTGACATCCACACAGCGCTTTTGAATCAGAATCAATTGCTTGTACCCATTTCTCCCTGGTACCTCCTCCTAGAGATTTATGAGCATCAGTGATCTCTTGGGTGGAGGTGGGTATCCTGTGGCCCACCCAGTCCCTGCTGTGCTCAGATAGCCTCATAGAAACATGAGCCTCACTCCCTTTCCCTCCATTTGACTTTGACTCAGCAGAAATGTCTAGCTCTGGCCATGTGTCTGCATGGGCTTCAGAAGAGAGTAGGCGGCCTGGGTTACAGCCCAGAAGTGTTAGCCGGGCCCACTTCTGGTTGCTTTAGTCTTGGAACATGGATCATCGGTACCGGAAAGGATAGCTCTTGATCATTTTTAAAATTTTGCTTTTTATTGTTCTTTGGTTTTCGAGATAGGCCTTACTCTAGGAACTTTCTAGGTAGACCAGGTGCCCTTGAACCTTGAGCTTGTGATAATCTTGGCGCCTTAATCTCCTGAGTATTGGGATTATAGACATATTGTTACTGTGCTTTCTTGTTTGACAGATTTTGTTGGTGACAGAGTTTCTTTGTGTGGCCCTGGCTGTTCTAGAACCTACTCTGTAGAACTTGCTCTGTAGATGAGGCTAGCCTTCAACTCAGAGATCTTCCAGCCTCTGCCTCCCAAATGCTGGGATTAAAGGTATGCACCACTATTCAGCCTTAGATTTGCCAGCTTTATAAAATGAGAAACTGAGGCCTCAAGAGAAAGCCAGGACCCTGTCTTATCTAGGTCAGAACAACACTGTTTAAAATGTATTAAGACATAGTAGATTTCTATGTTTTATTTCCTGTACACCTGCCTTTTTGACATCTTTGCTCAGGATCATTTGTGTTTTCCCATTTTTTCCAGGGGAATCCTCAAGCAGAAAAACTTACATCTCAGATTGGTAGGAGGGTGGGGCAGGGGAATCTCCCAGAGGTCTGAGGTCATTTGTCTTGGCCCATGGTCTGGCCCATCGGGACAGTTGGGTGTGTATACCCTGTCATATCATGGCTACTTGATAGGTGGGTGGGTAGGAACTTTACCTGGCTGCTGCTTCCTCACTGAGGCCAGGGTTTGCACAAGAGCATGAATTCAGTGGAGAACAGACTAGGTTGCTGTTGCACTTGCAGCTGTGTCTGTCTACCCACGTTCGTGTGGTTTGGTTTTAGGTTCTCCACAAAAACCAAGCTTCCTTTCTTTATTAAACATGTATGTGCACACGCATGCATGTATACCATAGTATGTGTATATGGAGGTCAGAGAAAAACTTACAGGAGTCTGTTCTCTCCTTCCACCTTCGACCCTCCACCCTGTAGGTTCTAGGGATGGAACTCTGGTTGCCAGTCTTGGCAGCAGGGGCCTTTACCTCTTGAGCCATCTGCATAGCCCTGAAGTTTGCCTTTCTGTCTTTAGCAGAACTTAACGGTGGGTAGCAACCTGAGGAGTAGATGGTTCCCAGGTCCCTCCAAAACAAGAGTAGACTCATTTATAGCTCTTTAGAAATAATGTGGACTTGAGCAGGTAAAGGGAAATAAATGGTTCAGCCAGTAAAGGTGCTTGTTGCTGAGCCTGGCAACCTGAGTTTGATCCTTACTCAAGTGATGGGAGGAAAGAACAGATTCTCACAGGTTGTCCTCTGACCTAAACATGTGCTGGGGCATGCAAATGTGCAAAATAGATAAATATAATAATAATGAAAAGTGGAGCTGGAGAGAGCTCAGTAGTTAAGAGCGCTTGTTGCTCTTCCAGAGGACCCCAGGTTGGGTTCCCAGTTCTCACAGTGGCTCACAACGTTCCTTAAAGCTAGTTCCAGAGGATCTCCTGTTTGTGGGCATCAGGTATGCATGCAGCATATGTAGGCAAACCTCATAGACATACAGTAAAATAATCTCTGTAGAGGGAAAAGGGGGAAAAGTAATCTCTATCTTATTTCTTGTAAGTGTGGGCAAATGCAGGTTACATTTTAGGGAGCCTGAGGAGGGAGCACTTCCCCATACAACAGAGGAGAAAGATGAAACAAGTTTGCTAGAAGTGTGGGTCATTCCTCTCCCACCTATCCCCAGCAAAGGTGGAGAAGGAAGTAGTAGAAGTTCCTAGGGATGCACAGATTCTTGTCTAGTGCTCAGTCTTTCCTCATTGGTGACAAGGGTATGTACTCGCTGTGTGCTGTGGTTCTGGGTTGTGGAATTGGTCATGTGGGTATTTGGTCTCAAAGGTTTCAGTCTTTTGTAGACCCTGCTGGCTGGGCACATACATGAACTTCATCGTATCTTTGTATGTTCAGGGAAAGCAAAGTGGTGTGGTGCACGGGGAGGAAGGTTGATGCCGATTCCAGGCAAGTGTGCAGCCAGATACTTGTTATCTTTGCTCTGTCCCAGGATTTTCCCTTGTTCCAACTAATTCCTTATGGATTAGCAGGGAAATTGAAGTAGATGGATCATGCCTAGCCCTAGGACAATAAGGTGGCTGCTGGGGATGAGGTGGGGTTGGGGAATGTCAGTTGGGACCACCTATTGACTCCTTTCTACCTTTGGTGGCAGTCCGTGATTGTGATAAGTATGTGATCCTGCAGCAGCTGTGATACTTCTGTGTCGCTGCCTCCCCCACCCCTAGCACATAGAACTTTGTTCTTTTTGGTTTGGGGTGAAGATCAAATGAATTGTTTTAAAAGTCTGTAGTAAAACTAATGATAGTAATGTACTGAGAATTTGTGAGCCCTACTTAGAAAGGGAACAGGGGTGGAATACAGCGGGGGGCCCCTCCCAGCTGGACCCTGGAAAAAAACAGGTGCATATGGCCAAGTGCAGTGTTAGCAAAGGAGGAGTTTCAGTTTCTTTCAAAACATTTTCTCTGAATTTCCCCTGTATTTATGGGTCCAGTGGGCCACTCTTTCTCCCACCTTGCGCCTCTCCCCAAAAAAGGAAGCTCATCCTGGCCCCCACATACTAACCTGGAAGGAGGAGGAATTTTCCTAAGGACCAAAGTGGCAGGGCTAGGAAAATTAGAAAAGCTAATTTATATTATGATATGCTTTACCTATTACATTGAAGGGTTTTTTCTCTCTTGCTGGGAAAGGACTGTTTGTATTTTCTTGATCTAGAGATCCATTTATTATTATTATTATTATTATTATTATTATTATTATTATTATTATTATTATTATTATTGATTTCTCTGTGAGTCCTAGATGTCTTAGAACTCACTGTATAGACCACTCTGGCCTTGAACTCACAGGGATCACTTCTGCCACCCAAGTGCTGGGATTAAAGGTGTGTACCAGCACCGGCAGGCCAAGATTCATATTTTACTCCATGCTAGTGATAAAGGTATGAGCTGGGTATGGTGGTGCGCACCTGGAAGGCCCGAGCTGGGGAATGTAAAGGGTGTAGCGAGGCTGAGCCCAGCTTGGGCTATCAAGGACTCTTCAGCCAAGTGTCTAAAACTAAAAAAAAGAAAAATTAAAAATGTAAGAAGAGTGTATAATGAGTGCCAGGTTGTTTTCTTATAGACTCTGGGATGAGCCTCTAAGTACTATAACTTGCCTGTACCTGCGGACCCAACATAAAAGTCTGTGTTATCACTTTGATAGGAATTCGGTTGTCAGAGTTTTGAACAAAGGCACAGGTCAGCATCTGGACCATTGCATTCTGTAAAAAGAACCAGCAGTGCTTGTAGTAGGAGGGGTGGCCCTCCTTTCTGCATTTGGGGCTTTCCTCTAGTGGAGGAAGTGCAACAGAAATGCGGAAGGGCCTAAGAAGCAATTCTCTCAGCACTTGGGCTGGCTGCTAGGCAGCTAGCAGTGTCATAGGAGTTGCTGGCCTCACGACAAATGGAGTGTCTGGTTTTGTTGTGTTGTGTTTGACACAGGGTCTCTATATAGCTCTGTCCCAGCATTCCTGGCCTGGAGTGCATGGTTTTTGACTGTTTGTGCTTTAGATACTTGACAAATGTCTCGTAGTCCCACCCCCATACTGAAGATTGAACCTAGTATGCCATATTCTCCCATAGAAATCTATTTCTAGCTCTCCTCTGTAGTCCTTACAATATCGTTTTAAGTGGAGAAGAGTTACTGTCCCCACTTTATGGATGAGGGCATTTCAACTCAGAGATGAAAGGCCCTGTCTAGTGCCACACAGCTAAGAGGTGGCATGGACTTTCACCAGACCAAGGCAAAATAAAGGATCCCCCTTTCCCAAATCTGGCATCTAACTCTGACAGATCGAAATGCCAGGCCTCTAAGTTACCTTCTGTAGGAGATACGTGTTTCCCACTAACTCAGTCCAGCTCACGGAGCCTGATAGCCCACCCCTATTTAACCCTTTCTCTCCCATCTTAGTTCCTGTTTATGGCAGCTGCAGGCTGCACTGCCTCCAAGCTGAGCCTACAAAAATAGCTCCTCCAGCACCCTAGGCGGCCACAGCAGCCTCTGTGGTCCTGGCTTCTAAGAAAGGCAGCAGCAGCCCCCACCCCCACCCCCAGCTTGTATGCAGGCCATGTGACTTACTGGAAGTACTTAGGGGGGAGTGTGGCCACAGAAGCCACATCCTTGTTTACATCGGTGAAGGGGCTACCCCTTCCTGCCTTCACAGCCCCTTCTCCTCCACCCCTCAGGTATCGTCACCCCTGGGATGACTTGAGGCTCGAACTGCCCACTTTCTTTCAGTGCAGCCTCTGATTCCTATATCACACAGAACCCTCATGGAGGGGATCGCTGGGCAGTGAAGACCTTCTGGCAAGTCTTCAGAGAAGACTGGCAGGCTTGCTTGGTGGGCAGGTTCCCATTCCTAGCATCCCTGCCCCTGTGCCCCAGGGGGATCCCGTTAGAGCAGTGTATCTCTGGGGAAACACAGGGAAATTCCCTTTTCAAGGCAGCGAGTGAAAGTCAGGTTTGCTTAATCTTCAAGCCCACATTAATTAAGAGACTCCAGCTTCCTGTGCCTCCCTCCGCCTATATGACTGCTCAGCAAACTGCACTCAATTTCTTTTACTACATCAGGTCCTGAGCTGCCCCTTATCTTCAGTGGAGGGTTTGTGTAGTCAGTCTGTGTACACCTTAGTATTGTATGATAGAGGGGTTCTACCACTTTACACATACTGTCCACATTGTCCACAAGAAACTTGTCAGGTCACACTTGTTTATTTTCCACTTCACAGAGGAGGCATAGGAAACCCAGAGAGTCATTTGGTTCTGGCTATTTACCTCACTAGTTACTATTTGGCAGAACTTAAAGTGTTTTCCTTCCCTTCAGTTTTTAAGATTCTAATCATAGCCATATGTGGTGGCGCACCTCTTTAATCCCAGCACTAGGAGGCAGAGACTGGTGGATCTCCGAGTTCAGAGTCAGCCTGTTCTACAGAATAAGTTCCAGGATAGCCAGGGCTACACAGGGAAAGAAAGGGGTGGAAGGAGGGAAAGGAAAGGAAAAGACAAGACTCTAATCATGATGGTAGTTTGTGCCTTCGATCCCATCACTCAGAAAGCAGAGACTGGCAGAACTCTGAGATTGAGGCCATCCTGGTCTACATATCAAGTACCAGACCAGTCAGAGCTACATACTGAGACTTTGTCTCCCCCCCCCCCAAATATATATATATATATTTTTTTCTACGTTTTTGGGGGGGTATTGAATGTAGGTTTGGTTTGATTTGAAATGTAGTCTCACTTAGATCTCAGGTGAGCTAGGCTTTGGACTTGGCAATTCTCTCGGCTCAGCCTTGATTATAGGCATATACTGCCCTCTTTCCCCCCCCCCACCCCCCACCGAGACAAGGTTTCTCTGTTTAGTCCTGGATGGAGCTCACGTGTAGACCAGGCTGGCCTCCAGAATGCTAGAATTAAAGGCGTACACCACTGTGCTCAACCTAAAAACTTTTTGTTATTTCGGTTTTATTAGTGGGTATGGAGATTGGGATGGTCAGTCGCATGTAGAGGTCAGAGGACAACTTAAGGGAGCAATTTGGTTCTCTCCTTCAACTGTGTGAGTCTTGGGGATTGTACTCCAGTGCCTTCATCCACTGATAGCATCTTGCTGTCACCTGACTATACTACTCTTACCCGTATACTCTATACTCTTTCACTCTTGAAGATTGTTCGACTTTGCTACTTTTTGTTTTTTAGATAGGGTCTCATGTAGCCTAGCCTGGCCTTGAATATATATCATATTGAATATATTATAGCTGGAGATAATCTTCTGGACATCCCACTTCCACAGCCTGCGGGCTGGGATGACAGACATGTGCCCCTACACCTGGCTGATGTGTGCATGTTCAGCATGTTTTCAGCCCTTGCTTGTTAGTTCCCACCACTCCATTACAACACAAATGAAGTCTCTGGGCCTTGGTGTAGAAAAGGGAGTTTCCCTAGTCCTTCAGCCCATCTTCTCCCTAATGACGTTCTATGACTCTGTGACTCAGAGCTCTGGTGGTGACAGGTCTGACCCCGTCCTCTCCTTTGTTTTGTCCCCACACCCCCAGCTGACCAGGTGTATGGAGACCAGGACATGCATGAGGTTGTGCGAAAGCATTGCATGGACTATCTGGTGAGATCCAGGGGAGGCCTTGGGGCAGCAGGAGGGTAGGGGGATCCCCACTGCACACAAACCTTAATTTTCCAATCTATTCCACAGATGAAGAATGCCGATTACTTCTCCAACTATGTCACAGAAGACTTCACCACCTATATCAATCGGAAGCGGAAAAACAACTGCCATGGCAACCACATTGAAATGCAGGCCATGGCAGAGATGTACAACCGTCCCGTGGAGGTGTATCAATATAGCACAGGTACTTCTGGAGTGGGTAGGTGAGGGCCTAATGCTTCCTCACCAGAGCCAACCATACCGGGCCCCTGTGGATGCTCCCTCCTTCTCTTTCTCTGCAGAACCTATCAACACATTCCATGGGATCCATCAAAACGAAGATGAACCCATCCGTGTCAGCTACCACCGGAATATCCACTATAATTCAGTGGTGAATCCTAACAAGGCCACTATTGGTGTGGGGCTGGGCCTGCCATCATTTAAACCAGGGGTAAGTGGGTCCCTGGGCCCCAGGTATTTGCTAGATATAGATCATTGGCTCTGCCCTTAGCCCATAAAATGTTTTCCCCCAAGTTTCACCTGTATATAAAATGAGTGAGATACTGTTGATCAGAACTCATTCTGTGGCTTTTGGTTTGCTTGTGCATGAACTGACTCACTCATGTCATGCTGTTGAGAGTGGTCTTTTAGGATAGAGAGCTCAATTTGAAACAGTAAGCCAGGCCTTGGACTGAATAGCCAAACTTCCCCACAGATCTTCTCCAACATCATTCAGAGCAGTTACAATTGGGGTCACAGACTTGGAATGTAGCCCTGACCCACAGCTTACTGGAATGGACCCTATGGGCAGATTGTACAGCTTCAGCCTGTACTGAAAGTACTTCCCACAGGCCCAAGACCTAATACGAGTCAGAAGATGGCAGTTCATTTGCCCAGCATCCGCTGGCAGATAATCATTCATTCTCACAGTCTCACAGTCTCTCCTCTCATCTTCCCTGCTCCATCCTCCCCGCTTTTAGCATGTCCTCTGATCCCTCTTCCTTCTTTCCCTACTCCTCACCCCACTTCCTCTCCTCTCCTCTCCTCTCCTCCCCCTCTCCTCCCTCTCCTCTATCTTCCCTTCACCCCCTCCTGGGGGTTTGAAGTCTTCTATTCAGGTTTTACTTCCTACAAACAGAAGGTGGTCCTGCCTAATCTTAAGAAACAACATCAACATACCCTCCAACCTTGGGGGAGGGTCTCTCTTCTCTTCTCTTCTCTTCTCTTCTCTTCTCTTCTCTTCTCTTCTCTTCTCTTCTCTTCTCTTCCTCCTCTCTCTCCCCCCTCTCTAATTTTTAGAAAAGTTTAGATTTGCAGAATGATTGAGAGACTCTTAGCATTGCCATATGCCCCCTATGATTAACATGGACATGGTACATTTGTTGTCGTTAACAAATCAGTATGGAGCCATGGAGACCACAGTCCTCCATTTCTCCTGGGTGAGCCTTTTCCAGGATTCTGTCTCACATTTAATTGTCCCCTTGGACTTCTTGGGACTTTAACAAATTCTAAAGAATTTGATTATTTTTGTTTTGATCTGGTGACCCACTCCACAGTTTTGCCTTTTCTAGAATGTCATATAATGGGAATTTCACTGAGTGTATATAGCTATTCCAGAATGAAATTTTTTTCTACTTAATATCATTTAAGATTCATCTGTAATGTTGACTGGCTTGACTTTATTTCCTTTTTCTTTAAAAATCTGAATGTTTAAAAGTTTCTCTAATTAATAGACTTAATTGTTCAAAATTATTTTGCATTTATTTTGGGGAGGGGTGTGCGAAGATCTACAACAACTCAGCTCTCTATGTTCATCAGGCTGGCACAAGCGCCCTGACTCCCTGGACTAGCTTCCCAACCTTCAGAGAAGTTTTCTCAGTACACAGCTTCTGTCTAGTCTCTTCCCAAGGAACAGAGAGAGACTCTGGTACATTTGCTACATTGTGTGAACCAGTATTAATACATTCCTGCTAACCTGAAGTTACTGCCTCATTCCTTCCTTTTGTTTTGATGACCTCAAAATTTTTAAGGAGAACCATTCAAAAGTATTGCAGGGAAATTCTTTTTATTAGTATTGTTCTAATGTTTTAACTTGGAGTTCGGTTCGGGCAGAAGAGCACAGTTATCCAGAGTATGGATTAGGAGTATGATCATGACTGTTGATATTGATCATCTGGCAGAACTCAACAATTTCCCCACCTTTTGACTGCTGTAGTGTTAGGAAGGAAGTCACACTTAAGGAATGGGAATTCTGTCTGTCTCCCTGCATCTATGTTAATGTAAGTTTGGGGTTATTGCTGATGTCTCTAGTTAAAATCCCTTGACCATTTGCCTCGTTCTAGCAGTTTTCTTGAATAAAGTTCCCCTTTCCTGAGTAAATTTTCACTTTAAAGTTTAGAAAACTTTCCTCACCACCCAGCAGTCATTTACATGATTTCTATTACATATAAGTGTATAAGCTGGGGCAGACCCATTAACTGGACCCCCTGGAGTCCAGCGATAGCCACAGTTCTTTTTCTGTTTAATGTTACTGATTCTATTCACTTTCTAAGTGCCTGAGGCCACCACCTGCTTGTCTTTGCATACATTTGTAATTCATTTAGGTGGTTTTGTCTCTGGGAGCCCTGCTTCTTAACTAATCTTTAAAAAGCGATTAGCATACATTAAGGATTAGTCTTTGTTTTGTAAAGTTCCTTGGGTTTTGACAGATGCATAACAATACCGTGCATCTATCTTAGGCACCCATTCATTCAGCGAGTTTCTGCTCCTGAAGGTCCCCACTCTTTCCTGCAACCACTCATCTTTATTGACTGCTTTTGCCTAGTTCAGAAAGTCACTGTAATTGCAATGATAAGTATGTAGGCTTTTTAAAATGCTGCTTTCAGGTAACAATATGCATTAAGGTTCTTCCATGGTTTTTCATGGCTTGTTAGCTGTTCTCTTATCACTGTTCCATTTGTGGAGGCACGGTGTTGGTTTAATCATTCACCTATTGGAAAGATATCCCTGGTTGCTTCCAGGTTTTGATGATTATGAACAAAGCTTCTGTAAACTGCTGTGTTCAGGTTTTTGGAGGAACTTAAATTTTATGACTAGTTATATTAATATCTAGAAGCAAGATGGCAGAATTATAAGATCATGCTTTGATTTGTAAGCAACTGCTAGACTATTGCATGATGCGGCCTGCTTTATTCGCTATCACAATGAATGAAAGTTCTGTTCCTCTTCTTTCCTAGCAATTCATCTTTCTACTTTTTTTTAATTTTAGCCATTCTCAGTTTTTTAAAGGTGATTTGATTGTTGAACGTGTTGAACATTGTTTTAATGCTCTACCACTGAGCTTCTTCCCTGGTCCGAGTATCAKTTACCTGTGTCCATTTGCCATTTCTGTATCTTTACATGTGCCATTAAATTGCTTACCTACTTTTCATTTTGTCGTTTTGTAGTGCTAGGAATTGAACTCGTGTTTTTATGTATGAATTCCTTATCATTGAGCTGACCCTATTTTTGCATTGGCTTGATCTAACCTTTTTATACATATATTTCCCCTGGTGTGCTCCATGATAGAAAATTATGTTGTTTAGCATACATGCATTTATTTATGTTATATCTGTGTATTTGAAAATGTTGTTGCTAGGGACATGGTGGTACATGCCTGTAATTCTAGTATTCTCGAGGCAGAGGAAGAGAGAACTGTGAGTTCAAACCTAAACTGGGCTGCATACCAAGCCATTGTTTTGAAAAACAAAACCTTAACCAAAACTTTAGGAAGCTGTATTTGCATTTAATCCCTGAAATATACTTTAATGTTCTCTATTCATTAGCATCATTTCTCTGGATGTGGGTGGTAGCTCATGTCTGTAATTCT
Source organism: Apodemus speciosus (assembly GCA_002335545.1). Classification (NCBI taxonomy): domain Eukaryota; kingdom Metazoa; phylum Chordata; class Mammalia; order Rodentia; family Muridae; genus Apodemus; species Apodemus speciosus. The sequence continues at coordinate 34,213 of BDUI01006642.1, forward strand.
AGCACTTGGCGAGGCTGAAGCAGGAAGGTTGCCATGAATTCCAGGCCATGACTCTCTCTCAGAAAACAAACAAACAATGCTATAGTATCTTCCAAGTCCCTCTGAGGTTCTCTCATGCATTGTCCTAGCACCCACATGATGCCAATTCTGACCCTTTATTCCCTCACATAGCCATACCCAGCCTCATACACGCTTGATTACTGCCTCCACTCCAGGTCCGTACTTCTCTTTTCAGCCTTTTCCTTTGCCTTATGTGGGAGGATATGAAAAAGGCCTCAGCATTGAGAAGATGAGGCTTCTTTAACTGAAGGCCTAGACCGAAGAGCTCCTCTTATCTCCTGACTTAACGCTGCTTCACTTGAGCTGTCAAGAAATAGTAGTTCAGACAGCCAGGTCTTACATCTAAGCCTGGTTTCTTCAGTTATGGATGGATCTAWACACAGTCTGCTGAGGAGTGCTTTGTAAAAATAACTTCTGTGTTGTCAGCCGGGCAGTGGTGGCGCACGCCTGTAATCCCAGCACTTGGGAGGCAGAGGCAGGCGGATTTCTGAGTTCGAGGCCAGCCTGGTCTACAAAGTGAGTTCCAGGACAGCCAGGGCTACACAGAGAAACCCTGTCTCGAAAAACAAAACAAAACAAAAAAACACCAAACAAACAAAAACCACAACCTGTGTTGTCTTTGCTAAGGCCTGTAGGCCTGCCTTCCTGAGTGCGTTCAGGCTCTTACCCAGGTTCAGAGCATCACCACACATCCCTGTTCCTCTCCCCCCTGGCAGTTTGCAGAGCAGTCCCTGATGAAGAATGCCATAAAGACATCAGAAGAGTCATGGATTGAACAGCAAATGCTGGAGGACAAGAAACGAGCTACAGACTGGGAGGCCACAAATGAGGCCATAGAGGAGCAGGTGGCTCGAGAATCTTACCTTCAGTGGCTGAGGGATCAAGAGAAACAGGCCCGCCAGGTCCGGGGACCCAGCCAGGTGGGTCATGGACTCTGTCATTGGCCTGACCAGGACCTTGTTACTTCTTAGCTTTTGGCTCCTAATTAACAGGGATAAAATAAGAGATTTGGACATCTGGGAGAGAGGGAAGCTCCCAGTCCAATCTATAACTCATCTTATCTTTAGTCTTGGCGTCGTACCTTGGAACTCCCAGCACTTGATTTAAGAAGTGAAGGAGAGCAGCTCTTAAGAGATGAAGAGAGCAGCTAACACTGCTGATAGCACAGAGGAACAGTGGATAGCTACAGAGAGACCAGCTTTGTTGGAATCCCTTCGCATGCTACGTTCTGTACTGAGGATATAAAGCCTTTCCTTCACTATCTTCAGTGATCCTGTCTGTTGAGACAGATACGGCATTGGTCAGGCCTGTGACTCTGGTTATGCAAGACCAGGAGAGGTGGGGGGGGGAGGGTCCAGTCTGTATTTTTAGGGTAGCAAGCAGGGAGGCAGGCATCAGGAATCCCAGAGGGGTTGGGAATGATTAAATGCTTACAAGAGCTGAATAATCTGTTCAGCAAGTATTTATTGTAGGCTTGTGTCAGGAAGCTGGAGACCCTATTCCTAGTGTGGATCGTGAACCTGGCATCCTAGTGTACATCGTGAACCTGGCAGGCCAAAGTACCTATCCTTAGGCTGCTCACAGTTTTGCCAAGTGAAATAAAATACTCATAATGAATAAATTAGTTGGAGGTATGGTGGATAAAAAATGGACAGTTGGTACAGGGGACAGATGAGACTGAGTGGGGATGGTCTGAGTTCATGGGATGAAACAATTGTCAGGGTAGGCCTCAGCAGATGAGGTGGAGAAAGCCCATAGAAAGGGAATTTGTTATCTGAGTACATGGGCAGAACAAGGCCTGGGGTGAGGGCAGCGGAGTGGGTATAACTCAGGCAGAGTCTGTAGCTAAACAGAATGTGGGTGAGATCAGGGTAGTGGGGCTAGGTTGGATAGTGGCTTGTGAATTCTGTAGAGGACTTTGCTTTTGCTCTGAATGAGGCAGAAACCATGGGAGAGCTGTGAACAGAAAAAGGATTTGAGTTAGGACTTGACAGGTTCACCTTGACTGATTATAGAGCAAATCTAAGGGAGAAAGCATATCAGTGAGGAGGAGGCTCCCACGGGAGTCCCAGGGACAGGGAGGGCACTATGGGCGTGGTATAGAATCGGGATCTCTTCAAAGAATAGGACTTTGTCAGATGCCTGCAGGAGCATGAGAGTAGCTAAGAATCTTTCCCCGTAGACAGTCCACTGCGGCACATTAAAGCTGTGCTGTAGCCAGGGTTCTGGAAAGGGGATGAGCACTCTGGCACAGGAAAGTCATAGCTGGTGTAGGTCCTTATCACTTTCTCCTTCCCTACTGCAGCCACGGAAAGCCAGTGCCACATGCAGTTCAGCCACAGCAGCAGCCTCCAGTGGCCTGGAGGAATGGACTAGTCGATCCCCACGGCAACGAAGTTCAGCCTCGTCACCTGAGCACCCTGAACTGCATGCCGAGCTAGGCATTAAGCCCCCTTCCCCAGGCACTGTGTTAGCTCTTGCCAAACCTCCTTCACCCTGTGCACCAGGTCAGTGACTTGCTTTCAAGGGTGCCTGCTTGGGCTAAGAGGCTCTGCTCGGTGGGCCCTACCTCTGATTGTTCATCTGCCTCAGGTACAAGCAGTCAGTTCTCAGCAGGGGCTGATCGGGCCACCTCTCCTCTTGTGTCCCTCTACCCTGCTCTGGAGTGCCGGGCCCTCATCCAGCAGATGTCCCCCTCTGCCTTTGGTAAGCCTCCTTAGGGGATGGGCCAGCTGCAAGTTGGGAGAACCCAGAGGATTTTTGAAGCCCTTGGCCATCTCTCCAAGTCGGAGGCAGGAGGGAAAATTGCAGGCCCCAAAGGTTTTTTCCACAGTGGGTCTAGTGGGGCTTCACAGAGTTGAGCGAGTCAATGAGTGATTGGCACCTGGATGGATTCTTCCAGAGCCAGGGATCAGACAGAAATAAGGGTTAAGTGGCCTGAGCCAAGCCCCCCATCATCATTGTCCTCTTCTCTCTCCTGCCCAGCAGGTCTGAATGATTGGGATGATGATGAGATCCTAGCATCGGTGCTGGCAGTGTCCCAACAGGAATACCTAGACAGTATGAAGAAAAACAAAGTGCACAGAGACCCACCCCCAGACAAGAGTTGATGGAGACCCAGGGACTGGACACCATCCCCGATCCCCACTCCTGCCCTCTGATGCCACCCAAACTTCTTTGGCTTTCTTCCCTCTTGGCTTCCTTCCTTTGTTTCCTCTTTTCCTTCTTTTCCACTTCCCTCTGGCTGGCCCACCCATGCGCTCCATCCATCTCATCCCTGCCACCACCATTGGTCTCTGCCAGCTGATGTGCCCTATTGCCCCTGCACAGCACCGTCTCAGCATTCCACAGGAGACTCTGGAAAGGGTGCGGAAGGTAGGCAAGAGGCCCACAGAGACCGGCTGGCAGCCAGGCAGCCCCAGGAGAGAGACATTCAGACAAAGGAAGTCTTCTGCTCACCCTTCCTTAACGATCAGATAAACGTGTCACCCCTTCCCAACAATGATGACAGGAAAAGTGGAAGTGGGAAAATTTTCGTCCTAGTACCAGAAGAATCTGAGCCTTCGAAGTTAATTTTTTTATTAAAATGTGCTTTATCTCACAAAATCAACAAATCACAAACAAAGTACATGGCAGCGTTGGCCCTGCGAGGACGGCGTCTCTGCCTTGGAGCTAGGCGGGCTGGCCATGGGACAACGGGCAGGAAACGGAGGATTTCTGCTGTCTCTTGGCCCCTAGCTCCTTGGAAGGGCCAAGGCTACGAGCCAGAGGGAAGTGGCAGGAGTTGCAGGTGGCAGACTGGCTTTGGACAGTGAGACCCTGACCTTGCTGCATTGCTTTGCCTTCCACCACCGCTAGTCTGTTTGGAGTCTTGAGGTGGGATGTCTTCGGAAATCATGGCCACTACCCAAGATTTGAATTTAGGGAGTGGGAGCAGCCTCAGCAGATGGGGCACCCGTGCACTGCAGGTGTTGACAAGATCCACCATCTGTAATGTCCTTGGCACAATAAAACCAAATGTCAGTTTCCCTGAGCAACTCTATTCTGTGTGGGACAGGGGTGGATGGGCCTCTGGGAAGCACAGGATTGGGCTTGACCTGAGATCTGCTTGTTCTCCAGTAGGTGCTGTCTGTAAGCTGGGGTTCATCTTTGATCTTCTGTTTATTAAATTAACGTCTTGTTGGGTGCACTCTCAAGACTGACAGCAGAGACTCTCTAGAGCCCAGGCGGGTTGGACTAACCTGAGCCACATATAACCAAGATGGTTTCTTAAAAGAACAAAGCCAACAACAGATAACTCTACAACTGTGCACGCCTCCGATCCTGGCACTGAGGAGGCAGAGGCATGTGGATCTTTTTGAGTTTCAGGCCAGCCTTGTCTACAGAGTGTAGTTGCAGGTCAGCTGGGCTACACAGTAAGACATTTTTATTAAAAATCACAAACTACTTCAGAACCAAATGGACTGGAACTGAAGCCCCTACTCCCACCAAGCATATTTGCATTTGGGAGCCTAGGGCTCATTTAAGGATTGTATGAGAGTCAGAGGCCAAGACTGACTGTCTGAATTTCCACTGTCAACTTTAATGCTCATTCATTCTTGTGATAATCTGATGAAGAAATAAACAATCGGTAATTAGTTATACTAGTTCAGTGACCAGAGGTGGCCCTTGCCCAGCTGGGTTTTAGAAGTGGGAGGCTGAAATGGCTAGATCCTTTTTTGTTGTTTGTTCCTCAGGTCTGTTGACACCCCTGTCCATACCCCTCCTAGGGTTGGTAAAGCCCAGCTTGAGAAGGCTGGCTGGCTGGCCCTTGGGTTTTCTCAGAACAGTATTATCATCCCCCTCTCCCATGCCTCAGTGGGGTCCTTTCAGAAGGCCCTACAGGTGAGGCTATGGCTTGCCCAGTGGGTGGCTGCAGGATATCAACTACATGGTCAAGCATGAGCACAGCAAGAGGGTTGGTTAACTTAAAACCTACCTGCCTTGTCTAGCTTTGGGCTCTCTTTGAGTTTCAAGTATCCCATCTGCAACTACAGGGGTCATTAATGTCTGCTACCTCATGCTCTCTGATTTGTGAGTATTGACAGAGAATGTGTATGGTCAATAATGTACTACTGGGAACAGTACCTGGTACACTCTTAGAGCACAAATGTTGGGGTTATTACCAGACTTCAGGGGTGGGGGTATTACCGTATTTTGTAAGTTTGTACCATTTGGCCTCAGCCTGCCTCTTGCTACTCTTGGCTTTTACTTGCGATTTGCCCTAACCCTATCTCCAACTACTGTCCTTATTCGTCTTTTAAGACAGAGGGATCACCAGAGAAAACCCTGTGTGATCCCATTCGCACTCTCCCTTCTGTCTACGACTATTCCCAATAACTGGACTATAAATAAACTTCTGGGCTGGGGCTGCGATGCTTACTTACCTCGTTTGTGCGTGTCTTGAGATCTACCCCTCCACTAAAGCCTGCCAGGCTCAGAGGCAGACACTTAGCAGTGTTGCCTGAATAAGGGAGATGGTGTGTAACTTTTCTGCTTTGTGTGTATTGTCTGCCTGTGACTACAGTGAGTCTTGAGTCTACCAGTTTCTCTGAATTCCAGTGTCTCTGGTTGAGTGTATGTGTCTGTTTCTGATGAGGCTTGTTTCCAGGTGTATCAGATGGTAACTGAGTGTGGGACTCTGCCCATGACAGTTTGTGTCTGGTATCTGAGAGAAAGAAGTACATGTTTGCGTGGGTCTGCCAGTGAAAGGACATCTGTAGCTTGTCTGGATACTTTCGGTGATAAGCTGCGTGTCTGATAGTGTGTGTATGCGATTGGGTCGGTTTTTTGTTGCTTTGCTTATCTATGTGGTGATTTGGAGCACATGGATTACCGCGTGCCTGCTTCGGAGCAGTGCGTGTGTATGTATGTGGAACAACTCTGGTCTTGTGACAGGCCCTGGGTCTCTCATTTCTGGAGCAACACAAATATTTCTGTGAATGTACATATCTGGTGATGCTGGTGTGCTTGTGACAAGTTTGTCAGTTTCTGGTTGAGACATGTCATGGTGTTAAGTGGCCCCATAGGACAGTACAAGTAAAGTCATATCACTGAATGTTTCTGGGATATTATTTTCTGAGCACATCTTCATGTACACCTAGGTTGGGACAAGTCTACTTGAACGTACCTGACTTACATCTTTAATGGAAGTTCCTCCCCCCTCCTTGGTGTATGTGTGGGTAATGCAAGTCCCACACACGATTGGAGGTCAGAAAACAACTTATGGAAGTCATTCCATCTGAGTCCTGAGGTCAGCAGACTTACCTGAAGACCTTTTGCTTTTAAGACACATTCTCACTATGTTGCGCAGTCTGACCTCGGATTCTTGATGGTCCTGACCCAACATACAAGTACTCTACAATGCCTAGCTTTCTGTGTGTCTTTGGAGTTGTGTGGGTGTCTTCCTGGACTCGGGGCCCTCTGGATACTTACACAGATGTGGCTGCGGCAGTTGTACCATTTCTTCAGCCTGTCAGTTCCCAGCTCTTTTACAAGGAAGTTGTAGTTCCCACAAGAACTGAGTCCTGCCATTATAGATTCTAGACCCAGCCTCTCTGTAACTGGGCCAAGTCTAGCCAGGTTTGTGTAGGAGAATGGCAGAAAAGAAAAGAAAAAAAAAAAAAAAAGCACACTACAGGTGCCAAACTGCCATTGTCCCCTCTGTGCCCTTCCTTTTGATGATGGTAAAGAATGTTATCCTTCCCTGAAGTGGACCAGCTCTTCTGTAAGATTACAATTTGGAAGCAAAGGCTGCCTGGTCTTGGGTGAGAAACACCCATGACAGGATCCTGTCTAGTTCCAGGCTCTGATTTTCTTTTTTTGTTTGTTTTTTTTTTCTTTTTTTGTTTTGTTTTGTTTTATTTTGGGCTTTTCGAGACAGGGTTTCTCTGTGTAGCCCCGGCTGTCCTGGAACTCACTCTGTAGACCAGGCTGACCTCGAACTCAGAAATCCTCCTGCCTCTGCCTCCCAAGTGCTGGGATTAAAGGCATGCGCCACCACCGCCCAGCTTTTTGTTTTTTTTCGAGACAGGGTTTCT
>BDUI01006642.1:41686-53897 GCA_002335545.1 Apodemus speciosus
GAGCATGCGTGCGTGCGTGCGTGTGTGTGTGTGTGTGTGTGTGTGTGTGTGTGTGTGTGTGCGCGCGCGCGCGTGTGTGTGTGTGCGTGCGCGCGCGTCTGTCTGCCTGTCTGTCTGTGTGCGCGCCCGCGCGCGTTCTCTCCTACATTTGCATACAGGCCCTGCCTCCGCGGAAGAACCTGGCATGTATTTTGCATAAGGGGCACTTGAAACGTTGAGGGTGGCATGCAAATAAGGGCTGGCTCGGATTGGCTGGGGTACAGCAGGTGCCGCGTCCGGATTGATCAAAGCCAGGTGGGCGGGTCTGTCGCGCAGGGCGACTCTCCCGGGAGGCGCGTGCCCCGGCTCAGTAGCGTTGGGGCTGGCGCGTGCGACGAATCTTAACGCTGCGCCGTCTGCAGGCGCTTCCGGGCCGCCAGATTCCCTGCCTTCCACCCTGGCGCCCCCCAGCCCTGGCTCTCCGGCCGCTCTGCCCAGGGCATCCACGCCCTGCGGGCTCAGCGGATTCAGCGGGCTCAATATACGCAGCACCTCCTCCATGTTGACCAAGCCTCTGCAGGGGCTTCCTTCGCCCCCTGTGACCCCCACGCAGCCTCCAGGTGAGCGTAGCCTCCTCAGTCACAAGCAGGTTGGGTGGCCTGGAAGGATGGGTGCTGGTGTGGGGGCGAGTCATGGCTGGAATCAGAGTACAACGCCACCCTGACTTCCTCGCCTCCGCTTGCGTAGGAGGCAAGAATCGGGCAGCTTTCGAGGCCGAATACCGACTTGGCCCCCTCCTGGGTAAGGGAGGCTTTGGCACCGTCTTCGCGGGACACCGCGTCACGGATAGACGTCAGGTATCCCCAACGAGGGGCTCTGGGAGGGTCAGGTGTTTTGGCAAAGGGTGGTGGTGGGGTACCGGGGACTGGGATGCCAGTTGCTCCGCTGGGGAGCCTGAAAATGTGTAGTAGAATCCTAAGGAGCGGGGTTGCTATGAGTGTGAGTGCGCGCGTGTCTGCAGTCTAGGTGGGTATGGGGGTGGGCAGAATTCAGGGCAAGAATTCTAGAAGACTGGCGTCTTCTACTAGGGAGGGGGCAGATCTTCAGGACTGGACTCCAAGATTCATGGAATTGGCTTGCGTGTGCGTGTGTCTGGGATGGTGGGGATGTTTTAAAAGTAGGTGTTAAGTGTGGAGTCGTGAGAACAACAATCCAGATAGAGTTGTTGTGTCCTGGAGATGAGAGGGTGATGGAGGAGGGCATGCGACGTCAAAAGACTTGGAATTCGAATCTGGGGATATGGGTCAGTGGTTGATTATTTGTCCACCATTCACAAACACTGAGTTCAATAACCAGCATCGCGGGGGTGGGGGCATGTAGAAAGACAGTGGGAGAGAGAGAAAGCAAAAGGAAAAAAATCTACAACTCCGTTCTGGATTTCAGGGGGTCTTGATGCTTTCCTAACGAGCCCAAGCGGAAAGATGTTTAGGTGAACTTGCTTCTGAGGACTTAAGAGCTGGCTGGCTGGGCATCCGAGCCCCGATGGGGGTGATATGTATGGGAACTACGAATGCCCGGGTGGTTGAGATTGGAATTTGGAAAAGGGTCTAGATTGGGATGAGTCTGGGATCACCTGCTGCCCCCTTATCTCAGCCTTTTTTTCTAGGTGGCCATCAAAGTAATCTCCCGGAACCGTGTGCTAGGCTGGTCCACTGTGGTGAGTGTCTTTGGTGTGCGTCATGACCCATAGACTCCATCACCGAACGCATCCACTGCTTTTTTTCTAGGGGACATATGACTCCCTGGGCCCTGAAACCGTGAGAACCCCACCAGCCTGTGATTCCTGCCTTCGTGTGATAGTTTTAATCTCACCGCAATTCCCCCAGAGCCCTGGATTCTCCTCTCAAACTCTCCTTTCTCATCCTTCTTCCAAACACTGCTTTTGGGGCTGTTCACAGGACATGCTGGTGGGGAAGGAGGGGCCTAGGTCACTGGTTGTCATGGTGATGCTGGCTGCTTCTCTCCTGCCACCCGGAGAACGTTAACGGACATCAGGGCGGGTCTGGGCAGATTGTAGGTAAGAGAGCGCCCCCTGGTGGGCCCTTCAGGTAGTCTGTGCCGGCCCGTGGACTGAGAGGGAGGGTGAGCCTGCGCAGTAGCCAATTTTGCGTCTTCGTGTGAAAACCTGTCTGCGGCTGTGCAAGTTAGTGGGCCTTTAAAGGACCCCATCTGAGGCAACACAAGACTTTTGGCAGTCGCTGCCTGTTCGGGTCTGGGGCAGGGGCCGTTATTGACTTGTGCTGGTTGATTAGCAAGACCGACAAGACAGCATTCGTTAAATGTTTACTCTGTGCCAGGTCCTTTGCAATTAATCAGTGTAAGCCGTTTTGGACAAACGAAAGCTGGGACTGGTCGTGCACACCTGTAATCCCAACGTCCAAGAGGCTGGGTCACTAGAATTTCAGTAAATTGGAGGCCAGCTTGGACTACGTGGCAAGATTATGTCTCAAGCATGAGACAAAAATTTAAAAACCAGAGGATGCTTCTGCAGTGGTTTAATTTATAGGCAGTTTGCAAAATACGACATCATAGAATTCATTATATGCTAGGTCCCTTCTACTAACTGCTCTCTGTTTTAACATCCTTAACAGTGTTCTGCTCTGTTACTAAGGACTATTGATCCTTGAGATACGCTAGAGAAAGTTCATCAACACTTACACAATAGTAGTATTTAATCTATTAATAGTATTAATTTAATAGTATTTAGTTCCATGCTAGCCTCTCTTTGCTGTAAAGTACTTCTGTTTACAAGTACTTATTGAGTATCTAGTATTCATAAAAACTGTGAATCTTGATGAACAAGATAGGTAAAATTATGAAGAGAGACTTATATTAGGAAACACTTTGAAGGCCTGGCATGGGGGGTGCACATATTATCCGTCTGGAGGTAGAGTCAGGCGGATCTCTTGAATCCCAGTCCAGCCTGGGCTATGTAGAGATCCTGTCTCAAACTCCCTCCCCTTCAAAACAGATGAACACTTCAGTTTATCAAAATATTTACTGACCGACTCCATGCCAGATGTGCATGGTCTCTGTTCATTTCACTCTCCGATGGACTTGAGCCTTTAAGAAGGTGGAGGGTACTAGGGTCTGGGGGGGGGGGGAGTCCAACCCAAATCAGTGCTTTGAAAATAAGCCTTGCTGTGTCAACAGCAGGGCTACGCAGACTTAACCCTTGCCTTCTCTCGTTTTACTTCCCGCCCTCCAGTCAGACTCAGTCACCTGCCCTCTGGAGGTTGCACTGCTGTGGAAGGTGGGGGAAGGCAATGGCCATCCGGGTGTGATCCGCCTGCTTGACTGGTTCGAGACCCCGGAAGGCTTCATGCTGGTCCTTGAGCGGCCTATGCCTGCTCAGGACCTCTTCGACTACATCACTGAGAAGGGGCCGCTGGGTGAGAGCTGTAGCCGCAGCTTCTTTACCCAAGTGGTGGCAGCTGTCCAGCACTGCCACGCCCGTGGAGTTGTCCATCGTGATATCAAAGATGAGAACATCCTGATAGACCTGTGCCGGGGTTCTGTTAAACTCATTGATTTTGGTTCTGGTGCCCTGCTCCATGACGAACCGTACACAGACTTTGATGGTAAGGCCTCTTGCCTTCAGACTGGGGGAGGGGCTGTTTTTCATCATTAATTCTTCTGGCTTGTTTTTATTTTAAGGTTTATTTATTATATGTGAGTACACTGTAACTGTCTTCAGACACAGTCAGATCTCATTACGGATGGTTGTGAGCCACCATGTGGTTGCTGGGAATTGAACTCAGGACCTCTGGAAGAGCAGTCAGTGCTCTTAACCACTGAGCCATCTCTCCAGCCCCAATTCTTCTGGCTTTTGAGCTTTAGGACTGGGTTATCCTAGTAACATTTGACTCGTGTCATACACTTTTAAGGTTCTTGATTTCTAACACTACACTCTCAGGTCTAGATCCCCAATAAAGTTAATCTTAGAAGTTTCTTAACCTTCTGGGCTCATTTTGGGTTTGGGGGTAGGATGGGGTTTTTATGGTTTTGGTGAGATGATCTTATTGTTCATTTTGAAGTACTCCTTTAAAGCTGTTTTGCTGCAGACAGGACACTGCTGTTAAATTTGAAGTGCAACTGCTCTAGCCAGTGGATACCCTCCTTTGAGTTTACAGTTTGGACTTGTAGGGACACAGGGGTCGAGGAAGGGCATCACCAGATGAGGATCTAATCCTTGGCCTTGTGTGCAGGGACAAGGGTGTATAGCCCTCCAGAGTGGATCTCGCGACACCAGTACCATGCCCTTCCAGCTACCGTCTGGTCACTAGGTGTCCTACTCTATGACATGGTCTGTGGGGACATTCCCTTCGAGAGAGACCAGGAGATTCTGGAGGCTGAGCTGCACTTCCCGGCTCATGTCTCCCCAGGTGAGGCCCCAACTGCCTTCACTCTTCCCCCGGTCTGGGTATCCCTTGCTGACTGCTAATCTCCCCTGTGTGTGCTTCTTGACCCCACAGATTGCTGTGCCCTAATCCGCCGGTGCCTGGCCCCCAAACCCTGCTCCCGCCCTTCACTGGAGGAGATTCTGCTGGACCCCTGGATGCAAACACCAGCTGAAGAAAAACCCATCAACCCCTCCAAAGGAAGCCCCACCCCCTTGCCCTGGTCCCTGCTTCCCTAGACCTAGCCAGGCTCTCTGGTTGGAATCCCATGGTCATGCTACAGGGATAGATGGACATCTGTTGACCTGGTTATACAGGTTGTTAAAAATCCAGTATTACTAAGGTCAGGGAATAGGGATCAGGGGTCAGAAGATGATAGCCAAGTCTGCCCAGTTCCTATCCCAATTCTGGGAAGGAGCTCTCCTCCCAGAACCTGTGGTCCCTAATTTGGGAGGAAGAGTTACTTGTTTCTTCAGTTAAGGATGTTTATTTGGTTGGATTCCTTCCCTTCTGGGCCCTAAGATTCTTATTCTGACATTGTAGTCCCTACACTGGCACCTCCTATACTACCACAAACGTAGAAGACACTTAGTTCAAATGCTCTCACTTGGGCAAGGGTGCTTTTCCTTAAAATCCCCACCCCCACCCCCAGCAGCTCTTTAGCGAAAGGGCCTTACCCTGGGATCTCATTAAGTTGCTGCTTGCCTGCCTTAGCCCAGAAATGTTATTCTGGGGAGGTAATGCCCCATTAATTAGTATCCCAGTGCTTTTTTCTCTTTTTCCTTTTTTTTTCTTCCTTTGATTGGTGAGGGGACCCTACTGTTATCCCAAGTGCTCTTATTCTGGTGAGAAGAACCTTAACTTCCATAATTTGGGAAGGAATGGGAGATGGGCATCACCGGACACCACCAGAGACTAGGATGGGATGGATGGTTTTGGGGGGATGAGATGGAGGAAATAAGTCTTACTGTTGTTCTCCTGGGGTCCCCCCTCTCCAACTTTTGCTGCCTCCTCCTGAGCCAGGATTGTCCAGTGGTTGAAGTGTAAATAATTCTGTACTGGAGGCGGAGAGCAGCGAGTGTGCCCTCCTGTCCCTTCTCCCCCCTGCCTGGATTATTTAAAGCCATGTGTGGAAACCTATTTAATAAATAATGAAGTCACAAGTGGATGGCCATTTATAGAGGCAGGCATTAGTGGAGCATGTACTAGATGCTGAGTTTAGGAGGTAGCTGGAGAAAAAAATCTTTGGGAAAAAACCCACAGTAGGGCCTGTCTAACTGGGTTTTTTGGGGGGCGGGGGTAGGGTCTTTTGAGGCCCATTCTAACCCCAAACTTGGAGCATTGAGATTTGCTTGCACAGAAATTCCGATCTAAATCCCAGGCTCCAACTAGAATCTTTCTAGCACTTTCTGTCTAGCTTTTAACCATTTAATTTTGTCTCTACCTTTCATGCTTCTTTGCATTTTCCTCAACTCTCCTCTAGTTTCTCCCACCCTGATCCTGAAATCTGCCCCTCATTCTCTATTATGGTCACAATCTCTGTCTGCTCTGGTTCACTAGTCCCGCCTTCTCGAAAGTCCCGTTCCTCCCAGTTGGCCTCTGGCCCTTAGAGGGCGGGGCCTGGCTGGGAAGGGAATAGAACTGATTCTGCCGCGAGGAGGGTGGTGCTATCTGGGGTATCCAATAAGAAGCCGAGATGGCGGAGCAACGGAGCCAATGAAACCCTAAGACTGTTTGGACAGGTGGTTGTGGACAGTCCGGGTCAGTGAGGCGGGCGAACGAGAGGTGGGGGCCGGGTCTAGAGTCACGAGCGTGCAAATAAGACCTGGGTAAAGGCTCCGGGCGACGGTCCGTGGCGCTCTGTGTCTCCTGTTTTGATGGAATCTGGGAACCCGAAACCACCATTTTAGAATCAGGCTGGGAACTGGCTCCGAACACCTCCCGACTCCCCCACGTCCCAGCTAATGCCCCGCCCCACACACCGAAGGTCCGGAAACGGACGTGATGGATACGGAAGTAGCCTGCTGTTGCCGAGGGGACGGGCCGGGCAGATGCCAACATGGCAGCGGTTGGGGTTGGTGGATCTACCGCTGCGGCCGGGGCAGGGGCCGTGTCCGCGGGCGCGTTGGAGCCTGGGTCCACTACATCGGGTGAGGCGGCCTGGAGTAGAGGCGTTGTCTGGGCGGAGGTCGGGATCCTTGAGGGTGGGATGAACCTAGACTGAAGTGACAGCTCATCTCGTGCGAGCGGACCTACGTGTTAGTGTGTGTGTGTATGTGTGTGTGTGTGCGTGCGGGGTGGGAAAAAGGAAGGAGAGAATGGACCATTGTATGTTGCGGATAGGAGTCTGTCGTTCTGTGGGTGACTGTGGCTGGGGTTCTTGATTTGCAAATAAAAACCATTGTGAATGTGTGGGGAATTTCCCATTGAGGCTAAGAACATTGATAATGTTCGGAGGGGGGTGGTGATCCTTAGTTGTGAAAGGGAGAGACGATTGTGGAGGTGAAAGTTTTTCCTTATAGAAGGGAAATACGACTCTTAGGGTGGTGGCTTCCTTATAAAGGGCCCTTATAAATTGTCAGGGTGGGGCACATCCTTGTATGACTAGTGAATCCATTTTGAGCATGAAGCTGTCCTTCATTACATGGACAGAATGTTCTGGGGATGTTCCTTCCAAATGGAGATAGTTCTATGTGTGTTGAGGTGGGAGAGTTCCTTCCTTATAGGTCAGAAAGAACATTCTGAGAGTGCCAAGTGCTTCTATGTGGCAGAGAGAGCCCATTGTAAGTGTGGGTAGAACAAAGAATAATTCATTGGCCGGGAGAAGGGCATACAGCAGAGGGAGGACGGACCATATGCAGGAGAGAGGTATTTCCATATGTGATTAAAGTAATCAGACTATTGGGGGAATCATGAGATGGAAAAATAGAACAAACCTCAGGGGGTGGACATCTTAAACAATTATATTGCAGCATTATTTTATTTATGGGACAGTCCTGCATCACTTCAATTCATAGAAATCCTCAATCTGCTTATCCACAAAATGGACTTTTTCCTAGTACCTTCAGAAATCAAGAGCTGGGAATCGGTGTAAATCTCTTAGTACAGTGAGAGGCATACTGTAAGTATTCAATAAACTTTGGGAATGCTGTCTGACAAAGAGTAGCTTCCCCGGGAAGGGAGAAGAAGCAAAGGCATGTGTCCAGAGCCTGCCCTGGTCATTTTCTCACACTAAGGATTTCAGGTTAAGAGCTAGTCAGACTGGGGCCCACTTCTCCCTACCTTGCCCCCTTTTGCCAGTAGCTGAGGTTATGGAAACAGGTACAGATCAGACTCTCACTGAGTCAGGATGGGCAGGCAGAGGGAGTCCCAAGAGGCAGGTTTTTTGATTGAGAAAAGAGGAATGAGGTGGGTGACCATACCCCAGCTGCCTCTGACTCCAACCTTCTATGTTCCTTCCCCCCCTGCAGCTCACCGGCGCCTCAAGTATATATCCTTAGCTGTGCTGGTGGTCCAGAATGCCTCCCTCATCCTCAGCATTCGTTATGCTCGCACACTGCCCGGGGACCGCTTCTTTGCCACCACTGCTGTGGTCATGGCTGAAGTGCTCAAAGGTCTCACCTGTCTCCTGCTGCTCTTCGCACAAAAGAGGGGTATGAGTCACAAACGGGCTTGGTTGGTGGGACTCCCTAAGTTACGGGTGTGAGCACCCCTGGAAGGTTTGCTGGGAGAGTATACCGGTGCATCTGAAAATGGATGAGCATTTAAGCTTCCTGGCCACTGCAACTGTGTGAAGTTGCATCGCCGCTTGTGTATTCCTTAGACCTGAGAACTACGCTAGTGAGATAGTCTGCCCACAAGGCAACAGAAGACCCATGGTGATTCAAAGATGTAATAAGAGCGCTTGGAGGGTGGAGGCATGAAGATCAGGAGCTCAAGATAACATAAATTCAAGGTTAGCCTTGGCTACATGTGATTATCTCAAAAGAAAGAAAGAAAGAGAGAGAGAGAGAAAGAAAGAAAAACTTTGTAATATGGAGACTCCCATTACACACACACACACACATACACACACACACACACAGAAAGAATAATAAATTAGTAAAAATGTGCTTCTGTATCACAATTATCAACTCTTGGTCACACTGTCACAAAAACACAGCAGCGGCTAGCAGTTCACTGCTGATCTACATATCTTTTACATATCTGCACCTTTATGGTACCAGCTAGGTGTAGTGTCAACATGTTTTGTTTGGTTTTCGAGGCAGGGTTTTTCTGTGTAGCCCTGGCTATCCTGGAACTTATTCTGTAGACCAAGCTGGCCAGCCTCTGCCTCCCAAGTGCTGGGATTAAAGATGTGCACCCCCGAGCCCTGGTTTATGTCATGTACTTGTAACTGCAGCTGTCCCATGTGCTGACACAGGGGATCGGGCAGTTCTATGACCTCAAGGTTGTCTGGAGCAACATTTTAATGCTCCATTCGAAAACAAGAGAAAGTAAGCAATAAGTAAATGAAAGTTGGGGCTGGAGAGATGGCTCAGCGGTTAAGAGCACTGAATGCTCTTCCGAAGGTCCTGAGTTCAAATCCCAGCCACCACATGGTGGCTCACAACCATATGTAATGAGATCTGACGCCCTCTTCTGGTATGTCTGAGGACAGCTACAGTGTACTTACATACAATAAATAAATAATTTTTTTTTTTWAAAAAAAGGAAATGAAAGTTGTGCCGAGAGTTGGGGGTGTGGCTTAATGACAGAGTGCTTGCCTGGCATCTATAAAGCTCTGGCTTTGACATCCACCAGCACAGATACCAGTTGTGATTAATGCCTATAATCTGAGGCAGAAGAATCAGCAGTTCAAGGTCATCTTTGGCTACAAAGTAAGTTCAGGGACAGCCTGAACTATCTGGAGTTCTATCTCAAAAAAGCAAGTTTAATAAGAAACCATATATGGAAAAATAAACAATAGAGCTGGGTGTGATGATTTAAACCTGTAAGTCCAGCACATGGGAAGCAGAAGGATCATTAAGTTCCAAGGCTTCCTGGCCTCAAGGAAGACCCTGGCTCAAAATAAAACAAACAAGTAAAAATTCCCCTAGTTAAAAAAAAAAAATTCCCTAGCCACCAAAGGACAAAAAAGCAAAGTCAGACCTGCAGGCCTGTAATCCTGGTTCCCTGAGAAGTGGAGGCAGGAGGTTCTAAACTAGACTGGTCAACTTTATAAGACCCAGTCTCAAAAGAAAACATAGGATGGGCAAGATAGTTCAGCAGATAAAATCTCTTGCCATGCCAGCCCGAGAACCTGAACTCTATCCTGCAGAGCCAGTGATGGACCAAGAGAAATTACTCCAGCCTCTAAGTTGTCCTTTGACTTTCACGCTTGCACCATGGGATGTGCGTGCGCACACTCGCACACGTGCCTCACACACAACACAAAGTGCTGGAAATGTCGCTCAGCTATAGAGCACTTGCCTAGCTTGTTCATGGCTGTAGGTTCAATCCCATTCTGCATGCGCGCGCGCGCGCGCGCGCACACGCACACACCAGTAGTGTCTGGGAAGATGGCTTCATGGGTAAAATGAGGATCTAGTTTAAGCCCAGAACCAGAACCCCCATCAAAACCAGGCATGGTGGCATGAATCTAATACTAAACATCTTTGTGAATTCAGGGACAGGAAGGGGGACAGTGGATAGGCAGGTGATTGGAGACTGGCAGTCCTGTGGGCTCACTGACCAGCCAGTCTAGCTAAAAGATCCAGCCCTGTCACAAACAAAAGGTGGAGCCAGGCAATGATGGCGCACACCTTTGATTCTAGCCCTTGGGAAGCAGAGGCAAGTAGAGTACAGAACTAGTTCTAAGACAGCCAGTGCTACCTTCAGAGAAACCTGTCAGAGAGAGAGAGAGAGTAGAGATGGAGAAAGCTGGAGAGGTAGTTCAGTAGCTAAGAGTGTAGTGTGCCTTCCAGAAGCTGCCTTCAGTTCTTAGTACCTCAAGGCTCACAACATCCGGGGGATCCAGTACATCTGGCGTGCACAGACACTGCTCACACATGTATTCAGATACATATATGCACATATTTAAAAAAACAAAAACAAAAACCTTAAAAAACTAAAGGTAGGGCTTGAGAGATGGTTCAGCTGTTCAAAGCATCGGCTTATCTCCAGAGGACTCTATTTCCAGCAACCGCATGGTGGCTCACATTGTAAGCCCCAGTTCCAGGGACCTGACATCCTCTTCCGGCCTCTTTGGGGAATGCACACGTGTAGTACACAGTCATACATGCACRAACACTCATTTACCTAAAAATAAACCTTGAGGTAGAGAGTGATAGCGAAGACATCCAACATCAGCCTCTGCGTTCCAGTCCAGGCTCCACAGAGAGACTCTTTTGAGAAGAAAGAAAGATTCAAAAAGAGACATCATTCATCCATAGGGCAGGGACAGCTTCTCACTGTATCTAGGACTGAGAAAAAGATGTTTGGGGTGGGAAATGGACCATTAAGGACTTAGGATGTCTAAAAGACTTATACTGGATGTGTAGCTCCGTGGCGTGTCGGGCCCTTGTGTACAACCACAAACAAGCAATCTTAAAATTGCCCTTCTGTGTCACACAGTTCTAGGTACTTGGTGATTATTTCATTGTGCACGTCTGTTGAGTGCAGGCCCTGAATGGACCCGTGTCAGGAAGGTAGCTCTCAGGTGGATGAGCTCTAGTTGATAAGCAAGCGTAAGTGCCCGGTCCCAGCCTTCAGCAGCGCCTCCTCCCACCTAGGTAATGTGAAGCACCTGGTCCTCTTCCTCCACGAGGCTGTCCTGGTGCAATATGTGGACACACTCAAGCTCGCGGTGCCCTCTCTCATCTATACCTTGCAGAATAACCTTCAGTATGTTGCCATCACCAACCTGCCAGCTGCCACTTTCCAGGTGAGCCTCCAGCCCAGCATCGCCCCTGGGGACCTGGGGGAGGGGGATAGATGGAAGGAGGGAGGCAGCCTGCAAAGAACAAGTAGTATGTGACTTTCAGAATCCTCTTGGAACGCCCTTAAAGTTGGTTTGGTTGTGTGTCGAAACTGCAAAGAGAGATGCTCAGATAGCTGAAAATATGCCTGGGGCCAGACATATTGGCATATACCTGCAAATCCAGGAGGATTGTACTCAGGAGGCTGAAGCAGAAGGATTTAGGGTTCAAGAACAGATTGGACTGCATAAAGAAACCATTTCTTGGGGTTCAGCAGTGAGCACTGGCTGCTCTTCTATGGGGACCAGGTTTGATTCCCAGCACCCACGTGGCGGTTCACCACCATCTGTAGCTCCATTTTCAGAGGGTCTTTCCCTCCAAAGGCATTAGGCATGCATGGGATGCACAGATATATATGTAAGCAAAACCCCAATACACAAACTGTGTGGGGGTGGCATGTGCATTATCTGTGTATTTTAAATGTATGTAATATATAAGTAATATAGATTAAAGAAAGAAACCCTGTCTCAAAGAAAAGAAAGAAATACCTGGAAAGAGCCCTTGAATGCTTATTGATAACTCTGAGGCATTTGTGGATAGTTTTGTATTCATACAAGGCTTATTAAAGAGCCGAGATGCGCCGGGCGGTGGTGGCGTACGCCTGTAATCCCAGCACTTGGGAGGCAGAGGCAGGAGGATTTCTGAGTTCAAGGCCGGCCTGGTCTACAGAGTGAGTTCCAGGACAGCCAGGACTACACAGAGAAACCCTGTCTCGAAAAAAAAAAAACAAAAAAAAAATCCAAAAACAACAAC
>BDUI01006644.1:18030-36649 GCA_002335545.1 Apodemus speciosus
CGCTCCAAACATTAAATTGAAAAAACAAAACAAAACATTAAAGCTTACAGAGGATAAGTATTTTATCTCTAACTGTATAGTCAACAACACAATCTCAGTTTTGACTTACCATGAAGATTTGCCACATTTTCCCTTTTTCACACTGCCTTTATAAAATATCAGAGGGCCAGAAAAACGAGTAAAAGTACCTGCTGCCACACTTGATGACCTGAGTTCAATTCCCAAGACCCACATGGCGGGAGATGGGAACCAACTTCTCCAAGTTGTCCTCTACACACACACACACACACACACACACACACACACACACAATAGTAGAAAACAAAAATTAAAATGTCAAGAACGGACAGTTGACACATTACAAATATGTTAACAACTAGTCCTCTGAAGACTTAGCAAAAATAACCCTACTGAGACCACACTGAAGTCATCTTCATTTGATGACTCAGAAAATAGCATAATACCCATTGTTGGTCCAAGACATTTGCCATCACCCACACAAACAATGTACTATTAGACTCCATTTACCAGAAAGAGAAAAAACTCCCATAAAAGTCCTTATCCAAGATTTCAAATTCTAATAAAACATTCATATTTCACAACAAAATAAAGTATGTGATATTAACAATGTATTTATAACCACTTTAATACAGGGGGGAAGAACATTTTTAAAAATGAGTCCCCTTTCTACTCTAAATAAGCCAGGGAACAATTTTCTTCTTATAATTAACTGAACTGTAAGTAGAAAGTATCATGGCAGTGTCTGAGAGAGCAGATTATTAACCTCCTAGCACATGTATGTCTAAACCAGAATTAAGACCTTCAAATGCCAAATCACACAACCATCCCAAACATTTATCTCTATAAAGGAATAACATTATGCATTGAAATCACCCAGATGTCTGAGAACCTGACTGTTAATTTAGACACAAACATCTATACCATTGAATACTAGCTTCTAACATGCGAGTCACTCCTTGTAGATGATAGGCCCCACCTATCATATCTCCTGTGTCCCATCTCCTGCCATCATCCTGGGTAATTATGACATCCATACAGATGACATAGTCAACACAGCCCTCAATGCTATTGAACTACTTTAATAACCTATAGTTCCACTTCCCTTCAACAGCACTGAGACAGTTACACCTTTTTTTCTTCCTTGGCCTTGAAAGAACTCTGAATTTTCCAATCATGTATTCTTACAAAATCCAGTCTTCAAACACAATTCTGGTTATCTCCTCATTCTCCAAGTATACCAGCCTTCTTAAAGATCTTTTTTTTTTTAATTTTTATTTTATATGCACGAGTTCTTGTCCATATATCTGTGTATTGTATACATGCATTGCCCAAGGAAGCCAGAACAGGGTGTTGGCTCCCCCAGAACTGGAGTTACAAAGAGTTGTATATAGTCACTGGAAACTGAATCTGTGTCCCTTGGGAGAATGGCCAGTGCTCTTAAAAGCTAAGCCACCTCTTCAACCCCAGATTTTACTTCTTATAACTTCTTCTTCTTNAAAAGAAAAGAAAAGAAAAAGAGAGAGAGAGAAGGTAGGAGGGAGGGAGGGATCCTTATCCTTGGTGCTGGAGATGGCTCAGTGGTTTAAAGCACTAGATGCTCTTCTAGAGAACCTGGGTTCCAGTCCTAGCACCCACATAGCAGCCATAACAATCATCACCGCAGTTCAAGGGGTTTAATGCCTTTTTCTGATCTCCGAGGGCACCATCACACATGTGGTGCACAAACACACACACACACACAGGCACACTTATACACCATACAGCATGATCTACATAGTGAGTTCCAAATCAGTCAGGCCTACACTGTGAGATCTGTCTGAAACCAAACCAACAGAAAAGGTATTCGTCACATAAAATAAAAATAAATCTAAAAGAACAAATCCTTGCTATCTCCCATGTATGATTCCTATGGCTATAACGCTCATGTCAGAAACTCACCACAACTACGTCAACCTCCAGAGAAATCTGATTTATCTACAGATAACTGATCACAATAAAAACAAGGTCAGTCTAGTGTGATAACATACATAATTCCAGGCTGGCCTGTGCTTCGCAGCCCTACCTGGAGCAAGCAGACAGGCAGGCGGGAAAAGAGAGAAAGAGCAGTGTTGCTCACTGCTGCCCTCCACTTGCTCCTAAATCCATGAGCTGACCACTGGATTACAACCACCAGTTACCAAAACTGCCTGGGACAGACAACGCGCGTCACTTCCTAATCGCCACACTTCCTGGCTTTGCGCACCCCAGCTGCTTGACCTCTGAAGCACCTGGTATAGCCCCCTCCCTGCTGGAGATAGCCTTCCTGGCTTCTGTGATCCTGCCACTGAGGTCTACCTCTCTTTAGTGTCTGCTACCCTCTGCAATGCTGCTGCTTCTGTCCACAGCCCAAGTCTCCGCTTTCTGGAGTACTAACTACACTACCAAGAGGTGCTAAGGTTTCGAGTATTCCTATATAATTACAATTTATGTCTTTAGAGCCTAACTTTCTCAGTTTTATGACCAATTTTCCACCTCTATCTGAAAAACTCAGATTGAATTTGTCGACAATCCAATTCATCATTCTTCAAAACTGCTTCTTTACATTGTTTCCAGTAACTCGCCAACCCAATACCATAACCCAGTGAGAAAGTCCTTACTTAGAAAAGCAGAAAATAAAAAGCCATCTAAATTCTATTTTGAAAGTTCTTGGAACTTCATGCCATTCTCTTCATTTTCCTACAGCTATACCAGTTCATCCATCCTCCCTCACGCACAGAAGCACAAGTCTCCTGCCTACCTGGGCCTCTGCCCTCCGGTTTTACTTTCAATCTTTCTTTCACATTTTCCAGAGATAATCCCTATCAAGCTCCTGCTTACAAATAAAGTCCAAATTCTTTAACAAGTTTTCCTCAGAGGTATAAATTGAAAAGTTTTTCAGCTTGACTAATCTGGATTTTATTTCCAGCTAAATCCGAATCGTAGTGTAGATAAGGATCTTCAAAAAGAAGGGTAAATAAGTAAATGAATAAAAAGGAGAGAGAAGTCGAATATAGAAGTCAGGGTAGTTAGGCGAGATGAGCACGTTTCGGAGGGAATCCAGATCTCAGAGGGAGAAGGGAGCACTGCGACCAGAGAGGCACACTCATTAGGGGAACGGGACGTGAAGGACTCCACAACTTCACAAGTGAGGGACGTCAGGCACGACCTCAAAGCGAGTGTAACTTCCAATGGGTTCTTGGCCTCTCAAGCGAGGTGGAGACTGTCCCGGGACGTGAGAAGGGAAAGGAAATGGGGAAAGGGGCAAGAGACAGTCCCCTGCCTCTTTGAGAATCTCAAGTAAGGCACCGGATTGACCACTGCCCAGCGACCCACGAGCGAGCCGAGGCTGCGCGCGCGGCAGGGATGCCGAGCCTTGGTCCTCAGGCACTCTCCCGACGTTACCTGAGGCACGAGTGAGCGGCGGAGGGGGCGTCTGCGCCAGCCGGAGGGCAAGGGAGGCGGCGGGCCAGAGCGAGCATAGCAGCTCCCGGCCGCGGCTGTTTAGCCTGCGGAGGAGGTAGGGGTCCCTCGCGCAGTAGCCGGCGATTGCTCAGGGCCAGCGGCGGCGCAGGAGCGGGAGGCTACTGCCATGGCCTTGCGGGCTGGGCTGCTTTCCCCCGCCTGCTCGGCGGGGCCCGGAGGCGGATCACCGCTGGGGCTCGGAAGGCAGCTGGAAACTCTCGGCTCCCCGCCGGTGAGTGTCCGAAACGCCTGGGGGCAGGGACTGGGGGCGGGGCTCACGGGCCCCGCCCCTCCTCACCTCCCTCAGAGCAGCCAATCAATCGTCAATCTTTGACAAACGAGCTAGTATAGTTGCCCAATTAACGTTAGGAATGCCACGTGGTACGAGGGTGGGCACAATGGGCGTCCAGAAAAGCCAATCAGCAACGCTCGGCGCCAACTCTTAGAAGATGAAGGGAACCAATAGGAAGGAAGTGGAGGTAAAAACAGAAGGGACAGTGTGTTGAAAAAGCGGAACCAGAGAGCATAGAATCACCTTGGGGAAAACCTAGTCTAAAGAGTCTCAGAGGGCRGGACACAAGAGAGACCAATCAAAAAMCCCCAAACAGAAGCGAGTGGAAAATTAATTAAGCCAAATTAAACAAGCATTAGATTGGCGCGGCTTTTGAATAAGGTGTTCTGCGCGATCGAATGCAGTGTCCTACAGGATCGCAGTATACTGACAAGCTAAAATTAGCACATAATTCCTAACGACTTGAGAAAGAGCAGTGAGTATAACTTAAACGAAAGGTTGAAAAGTAGGTATGAAAGATCTTCGAGGGGAATAAGAATTCAATCCAACTGTTCATCAGGTACAGATTCCCTCACACTTTCCATACCCATGGATCTCAAGGGTTCATAATCATAGCTAAGCAGACTGCAATAGAAGAATAAGAGCGGATGGATACAGAGGGATACAGGCCTTACTCCCAAAGGTTTAGGGGCCTCCCTTCAGAAATGTTTAGTATGTGGAACATAAATAATTAAAATAAGCCTAGGGGCAGAAAGCAATGGTAGAGTATGTACCATGTGGTCCAGGGTTCAATCCCCAGCACTGAACATAACAGTGGAACGAAGGTAGTCCTGCTGACGGCTGAGTTTAAGAAAATGTATAGTAGGAAATAATATTGGAAGAGGCTGATTGCAAGTGGATTTTAAATAATAAAATTACCTTTTTACTTTAAATGCTGTGTGATAAGCCGGGCGGTGGTGGCGCATGCCTTTAATCCCCAGCACTTGGGAGGCAGAAGCAGGCGGATTTCTGAGTTCRAGGCCAGCCTGGTCTACAGAGTGAGTTCCAGGACAGCCAGGGCTACACAGAGAAACCCTGTCTCAAAAAAAAAAAMMAAMMAACAAATAAATGCTGTGTGAGAAGCATAACCTAAACGGAATTGTTTGAAGAAGTCTAATTAGTAGCTCACAGAATCTCTGAAGGGAGGTACTCCTGCCCAGTTCTCTTGGCCTGTTCAGAATCACTGACATAAATCATGTGCTGCCACCTGGTGGCGGTTCAGGGGCTACTGTTCCACCGCTGTCCTTTAACATTTTTGTTGAAAGATTTGGCAGCCTTGCAAGTTTGTCTCCCATAGAGCTTGATACAAACAGTTGATAAATACTACTAGTAGCAATCAGAGTTAAACAATGCCATAGTGCCAGATGAATTATGTACCCTATGGAAGACAAACAGAGGCTTGGTGGAAAGGCTTGTGTTAAAAGCGGGTCTAAAATTTTTAAAATATGGGGCTGGAGATGCAATCCATCTGGCAGTGTTAGTATGCATGACGCCCAGATGTGGTGGCACACTCCTATCCAATCGCCATTCAGAAAGTAGAGACAAGATATCAGGAGTTCAAGGTCATCCTCAGCTAGCTAAGGAGCCTAGGCTAGCCTGGGATACTTGATACCTGGCCTCAAAATAAAAAATATTAGAGGAAGGAGGAGAAATAACAAGTACAAGTAGTGGCCGTGCAAACATGAGGAGGAGTCTGGAATCCCAGCACTCCTGGTGGGTGGGAGGCAAAGACCAACACCAGTGTTGTCTCCTAATCCCATCCTGTACACTGTAACACGGCTGCATACACAGTCACGCTCACAAACAAGCCAGGTATGTAGGACACACCTATAATTCTAACACCTGGAGTTGGCGACAGGAGGAACAAGGCCATCTTCGGCTAAATAAAGAGTTTGGAGCCAGCCTGGACAACACAGGATTCTGTTATATACACACCAAAATAATTCAATAAAATAAAACCAGGTCTGAAGCTAAGGATGACATCACTGTATCACTTGTAATCCTGGCAATCAGGAGACTCTGGCAGGATTGAAACAAGCTTGAAGCCAACCTGAACTACACAGAGTTCTGAGCCAGTCTAAGAAAATATGTAAGACATAATAAATAAAAACAAGGCTGAAGAGATGACTCAGCAGTTAAGAGCACTAACTGCTTTTGCAGAGGATCCTGGTTGGATTTCCAGCATATATTTGCTAATTCTACTTAACTCCAGTTCCAGAGGATCCCATGCTCTCATCTGGTCTCTGTAAGCACAAGGCAAGCACATTGGTACAGACATAAATGCAGGCAAAGCATCAACTCACATGAAATAACAATTAATAAAACAAAGCAAAAAAAAAAAAAAAAACCCAAACCTCTTCCCCTCCCCTCTCTCTCTGACAAGGTCTAATTAGACAGTCCTGTCTGGTCTTGAACTCAGATATCCAACTGCCTCTTCCCAAGAGCTGGGATCAAAGAAGATATGCACTATCATACCTACTAAGAGACCCCACCTCTGGCCACTACATATTCATGCTCGGCATAATTAGGCCTGAGTGCACACACACACACGGAAGAATGTGGAAGACATCCCTATAACTATTCAATGTCCACAGCCCTCTCCCCATAACACTGGCTATTAGTTGGGCCGGAGACTTAAATACACCATTACTAAAAGCAGCTCCCGTTTTACTACTCATCCTTTTATTATTTCTATTTCAGATAACTGTCTCCTCTTGCCAGCCTGAAATAAGAGTTGGAACCTTCCCATAAGCTGACTGCACACCTTAGTTCTAGGCAAATGCATAGAAAGGCCTAATTGGTGGATGGATGGCATTATCTTTTGTCTACAGTTCCTGCTGGAAGAGGCCTCATGAGGGCTCTAGATTGCTGCTGATGCTTAGGAAATCTTGAACCCGCTAGAACATAAAGTCCAGGAAGGAAGAGAGCAAAGCTGCCCTTCAATGCCTAAGAAACTACGCCTTTCAGACTACTTAGTTCTCTTTCTTTTTTTTTTTTAAGGGTAGAATTAATATTTTATTGTCATTTATAATCAGATGGCAGTTGGGTATAGACTCTCCGCACTTCATAGTTTTTTGCAAATTAAAAAAGGTACAGGTTTTAAACAGCTGGTGGCTGGTTACATCTTTCAGAGCATGATTAGGCAAACTCAGTAATAGAGGCTTCAAGCTTCTCCTTGTTAGCACCGGAGAACTCACCCACCTTTTGACCCTTTTTATAAAACTGGAAGGTCGACATGCATTTGACTTCACAGTCTGCGGCAACATCCTGGCAGTCATCCACGTCTACTTCAAGGAACACCACATCGGTATACTTGTCACAGAGGGAATGGAAGAAGGGCTTGATCATTTTGCAAGGTCCACACCACGTGGCAGAGAAGTCCAGTACAACAAGCTTGTCTCCCGCAGCGGCCAGGGCCTCCTGAAAAGCTTCCTTGCTCTCGATCAGTTTCACCATTTTGGCTGTTGCGGGGAGGGAACCACGGG
This sequence comes from Apodemus speciosus, assembly GCA_002335545.1. NCBI lineage: Eukaryota > Metazoa > Chordata > Mammalia > Rodentia > Muridae > Apodemus > Apodemus speciosus. The sequence goes on from BDUI01006644.1 coordinate 25,348, forward strand.
AGTTGCCGCAGAACCAGATGGAAATGGATTCAAGGTACCCAACGGAGCTTGCCAGTTCTCTTTCAACTTGGCACAGAAATGGATATCTGAGAAGTGAAAATCTCTCTTTTTTTAAGATTTGTTATGTATATAATGTTCTCTTGCATCAATGCCTGCGGGCCAGAAGAGGGCACGAGATCTCATTATAAATACTTGTGAGCCACCATGTGGTTGCTGGGAATTGAACTTGGGACCTCTAGAAAAGCAGCCAATACTCCAAACCTCTGAGTCATCCCTCCAGCCTGGGAAGTTAGCGAATCAACTGAGGAAATCCCTCCATCAGACTGCTCAGTAGACAAGTCTATCGGGCATTTTATTAATGGTTGATGTGGAAGAGCCCAGTGCACTGTGAGAGGTGCCACCACTAGGCAAATGGTACTAGATTTGTTTTGTTTTGTTTTGTTTTGTTTTTTTGGAGACAGGGTTTCTGTGTAGCCCTGGCTATCCTGGAACTCACTCTGTAGACCAGGCTGGTCTACAGAAATCCGCCTGCCTCTGCCTCCCAAGTGCTGGGATTAAAGGCGTGCGCCACCACCGCCCAGCTAGATTGTATTAAAAGAAGCCAGCTGAGGCTGGAGAGATGGATCAGCAATTAAGAGCACCGACTGCTCTGCCAGAAGTCCTGAGTTCAATCCCAGCAACCACATGGCAGCTCACAACCATCTGTAATGAAATCTGATGCCCTCTTCTGGTGTGTCTGAAGACAGTTACAGTGTACTCATATAAATAAAATAAATCTTTCTTTTTTTTTTTTTTTTTTTTTTGGTTTTTCGAGACAGGGTTTCTCTTGTAGCCCTGGCTGTCCTGGAACTCACTCTGTAGACCAGGCTGGCCTCGAACTCAGAAATCCGCCTGCCTCTGCCTCCCGAGTGCTGGGATTAAAGGCGTGCGCCACCACGCCCGGCAAATAAAATAAATCTTAAAAAAAAAAAATCCTGCCTCAAAAAATTAAAAAGGAGGCTAACGAGATGGCCCAATGTTTTGGAGCACTTGCTACTCTTTGATGGCCAGCATCTATGTGTCAAGACACAATCATGTATAACTCCAATTCAAGAGGATCTGACACCCTCTTCTGGCCCCTCAGGACACTACACACAGGTGGTGCAGCATAGACATACATGCAGGCAGAATACCCATGCACATAAAATAAAATAATAAAATAATGTTTAAAAATAAAAATAGTACAATTTGAGCCATGGAACTCTTTATTTCCTCATGAAGGTTATAGTACAAAGTACTTTTTGGCTGGGTGTAGCAGTGCACACCTTTGATCCCAGGACTAGGGAGGCAGAGGCAGGAGAACCTCTGAGAGTTCCAGGAGAGCCTGTTTCCAGGACAGCCAGCGCTACATAAATAGACCCTTTCTCAAAATAAGTAAATGGAGATTTTGGTTTTGTTGGCTTTTGCTTGCTTGTTTTGTGTAGCCCTGGCTGTCCTGGAACTCACTCTGTAGACCAGGCTGGCCTCGAACTCAGAAATCCACCTGCCTCTGCCTCCCAAGTGCTAGGATTAGAGGCGTGCGCCACCACCGCCCGGCTGCTTGCTTGTTTTGAAGATGACTCCATTTCAGAGAAATAAAACAGTAAACACAGAGACGAGGCTGTCTGGGTCGGGAGATGTGGAGAGGCTGGAGAGAGSCTCAGTAAGCCATGYGACTGACTACATCCAGTGCCCACAGGACATTGCACTCCCCTCTGTGATCTCATCAATAATGCCTCGGCCCAACATCCTCAGGCACTCTACACATCAAACCGGAGCAATCATTTCTTCCAAGTTCACTGGAGCTTGTAAGGTGTACCTATGAATGTCAGATTTCACAGGCAGAGGTCACAGGAGCCAGACAAGTGACAAGAAGGAAATGTATGGCCCGGCCTATCCCATGTGGGTGAATTTATAGAAAACACATCAGGGAGATTGAAGCCACTTTATTCTGAACCAGTGGGGAGCAGGACTGGTAGAGAGGGCACGTACCAGACAGAGGGGATGAGAGGGCTGCCTGGGGCAGAAGCTGCGCATCATTCTTCTCACAGGTTCTTACTCTGGAAGATCTTGGGGCCCTGAAGGAACAGGTCCTCCTGCCCAAGACTCTGGGCATGGAATTGAGAGCTGCTGGGTCCCAGGTTAGAAAGGGAGTTGTTCTGGAGTTCTAAGACAAAGGAAAGTAAAATTATAAAACAAAACATTAGCAATACTGCCATGCACAGAACTAGGTCCTGGACCTCTCTGGAAAAGACACGCAGGCCTGGTTTTATATGTGCTGACTCTCTGGTGGTTTCTGATTGTTATCTGTACCTGTCCCCTAGCTGCAATGAAGTGGTTGAATGACAATGTAGTGGCCCATGTCTGTAATCCTAGCACTCAGGAACTTGAGGCAGGAAGGTTTTGAGTTCAAGACCAGTCTGGCATAGCAAACCTGAGCTACAGAACTAAACCTGGCTTTTAAATAAGTATTAAATAATAATTACTTTGTTTTTTCTTCAAATCACAGAAATCTTTTGCCTTTAACTAAACAAATATCAAATAATAAAGTAGCTTTACTCTTCCTGATATATAACATAAGTAGACGATTCAGAAAGAAGACAATGCCAAACAATTAGACAGCTGCATTCAGGCATCATTCGGATTCTGTTCTTACCCCTATCCAGTTTCTTTAAAAGTTCCCAGCTACGGTCACAGTCTGGGAGACTGACTTCAGAGCTAGATGAAGAAAGAGACATGGCGAAGATGGTGGCCAGAGGCAGCTTAGACTGCTGGGCATGAACAGAGTTCCTAGAGAGAACATTCAGGGGCAGAGATGATAGATCTAGGACACTCTTCCAGAATACGACTCTTCTGTTCTGAGGCCAGGATTCCAGCCCCTCCCCCATTATTGATCAGACATATAAAGATATAGCACAATTCTGAGTCAAAGGAAGAATGCCTCACACTGGGGCCAGCGAGACTGCTCGGCTGATAAACACGCCTGCCAGCAAGCCGAAACACTTGCGACTGATCCTCAGAACCCACGTGGTAGAAGGAGGGAACTGCATCCTACTGACCTCTGACCTCTGACCTCCACATGCACTTCATGCTACATATGCCCACAAATATGCAGACTAAATAAAAAATAAATAAAATACAAAAAAATTTTTTTCAGTAATACAAGTGGCCATAATAGCGCACACCTGTTGTTCAGTTGCAGGAAACAAAGACAGCAGGCTGGTGAGTTGGAGGCCAATCTGGGCTACGCAGTGGAACCCATCTCACTAGAGATAAATAAAAAACAACTGAGGCTGGTAACATATACCTGTAGCATCTGCACTTGGGAGGTAGATCAGGAGGATCAGGAGTTCAAGGACAGCCTAAGCTGTTCTTATAAATAAAAACCCAGATACTCAGACTGACCACCCCAACCAATTCTGGCCAAATTTAGGATAGCTGAACTTTGCTTGACCCCTATGACACAAATCCCCTCTACTGGAGGAGCATCAAGAACAACTTCTGACCTGAGGAGGAGGGGCTCTCCCTTCTGGGCATCATGGGCCTCTGTCCTGGTAACCTCCAAGGTATGAACCTTGTCCATCTGGTCACTCTGTAGGTGTTCCAACATCTGCCAGACCATGGTGCAGAGGGAGAACTAAATCTCTCTCTCTCCAAGAGAAATTCCCTCCCCCAACTCCCCTCCTTGATACAGGAGAACCCACGTGTGGGCAAGGACAATGAATCATGTTTACAGCGAAGAGACTGGGAAAAAACTGCTTTGGAGAGATGTGGAATCAGTGTGGGAAATAATGAAAGAGACAGAGATGGGGGTGGGAGAAGACATCCAGGCCCTTTCTGTAGAGCAAATCAGGCAGCAAGGATGGGGACTCTAGCATGAACTATGTGGAGACTGATCTAACCCTGTCCTACCTTCCAGCTGCGGGCCTGAACCTGGCGCCCCTCAGCCATCTGTTCCAGCAACAACTCCTGATGTTGGCCTGAAAATGAAACAGAATATAAAGGGACCATTCTCCAACTTCATTCCTACACTCTCACTGCCTTGTGACCAGACTGGTGGTCGAAACTTAAACACGGTCAGGTCCAGCTGCTGGAAAGATTCCAAGCTGATGAGAAAGAATAAATGACATGAGAAACAAAGAACAAAATAAAATATTTTGCCAAAGACTATGGGTGTAGCCTGGTGGTAGAACACACGCTAGCAAGTAAAAAGCCTTGTGTGTTTGATACCCAACATCACACAAATCATCACATTAAATCATAAAATATACAAATAATAGTAACAACAACAATAATAATAATATCGATAATAATTTGACTAGCCAGGGGTGGTGCCACATGCCTTTATCCCGGCACTTGAGCGGCAAAGGCAATGAGTCTCTGTGAGTTTAAGATCAGCCTGGTCTACATAGTGAGTCCTAGGACAGCCAGGGCTATGTAGAGACCCTGTCTCAAAAGAAGGGGGTTGGGGATGGGAGGGACTGGAGAGATGGTTCAACAGTTATGAACACTGGCTGCTCTTCCAAAGGACCCTGGTTCAACTCCCAGCATCCACATGGCAGCTCACAACTGTCTGCAACTCCAGTTCCAGGGGATCTGACACCCTCATACAGACATACATACAAGCAGAACACCAATATATATGAAATAAAAATAAATTTAAAAAATAATAAAAATAATACGCCAGACTCTTCAGTAGCTCCAACAGTCAGGAGTAAGGTCACTCACTGGAAGAAGAAAAAGACATTCCAAAACCAGGGACAAGAAATGCTCTCAATCCTTTACTCACTCAGCTGGTCTCGGAGCAACTTCAGTTCCTCCCGAAGAATCTCTGACTCTTCCCACAAAAGTTGGTGCCTACATGAGTGACAGCAGTGTCATTCTAGAATCAAACAACAAACCCAGGATGGCTGGAGGTTACAGCTCAGTGACAAGGGCGTCTCCCTAGCATGTACTGGGCCCAGGGTTCAGCATCCAACATCCCAGAGAAACAAAGCGAGGAGGCCAAACATCTTCTGCTAAGAGCTCAGAAGCCTCAAAAGAGGAAGCCTTGGGCTAGGAAGGGGTTATGAGAACATGTTGCTCTTAAAGAGAACTTTGATTTCTAGCATCCACGTGGTGGCTCAAAATCATCTTTAACTCCAACTCGAGGGGATTCAACAGGCATACATGTGGTATACACACATATGTAGGTAAAACATTCATATAAGTAAAATACTCTTTTTGTGTGTTCTTTTTGTTTTCTGAGAGAAGATCTTTCTTTGTAGCCCTGGCTGGCCTATAGCTCAATATGTAGAACAGGCTGGTCTCAAACTCATAAACCTGCCATCCTCTGCCTCCTGAGTGCTAGAACTACAACCATGTGCCACCCGGAAGCACATCTTAAACAAACAGAAGGATGAAGTCTCGCCCATCACTCACTCACTCTGCAGCTCTTGGTGAAAGCCACCGGWAGCACCCAACTTTCCTGGTCTTGTTTTCATTTGGGTTTGGACTAGCTCTTGAACCTGACTCCGAAGGCCATGCAGTTCCTTTCTCAAGCCTTCCAGGCGCTGCTCCAGAAGGGCTCTCCCTTTTGGGCCTTCCTGCAGCAGTTTTAGTGATGCTGCAGTGGGAAAAGTAAAGAATATACAGATACTCTTGGAGTCGGCTGCTCTAAGAGATTCACATGAGAGCCCAAACAACACATATGCGAAGCTGTGTGGGGCTGGAGAGGAGCTCACCCACTCACTAAAAGACTAAGCCTCACAGCCGAAGGCTGTATGGAGATCAGTGGTAGAGCACAGTTCATTCAGTGTGTGCAAAACTCTTGGTTTCCATTTGAAAACTCTGTGTGCTGTACATAGAAACGAATCGGCCCAATACCTTCTAGAGCACTGATCTTTAACATCTGCCGCTCCCGGTCCTTCAACAGGCTCTGCACAGACCGCCTTAGAGCCTCAGTCACCTACCCAGGCAGAGAAAACCCAGACATTCCTTTCTAAGTCATTTCCAAACTCCTAATAATATCATCTCACATTATCTCCACATACATACTCCTAGCACCTCACCTGAGCCTGAGCCTGAAGCTGGGATTGGAGTTTAGTAACTTCATCCCAGAGAGAGGAGCTATGGGCTTCAGTACAGCTCAGTCTCTCTCCAAGAATGGGAGTTTTTAGAGTCCAAGACTGTTGAGCTTGGGCCCCTGGCTGAGGAGGCAAGTGATGAGGGGAAATCCAGGTGTCAGCCAGGTCCCCTATTGTGGGAATAGGGAAGGGACAAGAGCAGGGTCTGTGTAGGAAATCAGAGCTCCAGAAGGGAAATAGCTGGAATTTGTACAGAACTGTGAGTGGTACAGACAGGCACTGAAAGAAAGGAGGCTCTGAGAAGAAAAGGGGCTGGGAGAAAGGACAATACTTACCTGTAGAGGAAACTCGAAGGGGATACAAACTCTGCTACAAAACAAACAACAGCAAACAGTTCCACAAGCCAGTGAGCTCTCAGTGCCCTTTACTACGCCCTAGCCTAGCCTCCCAATGGGGAGTTGGAGGGGGATTCCAGGGGTCCGGGAAGGGCGTTTCCTGTGCCTCCTTACCTTAATGCGGGCCATATTTTCGTCAGTTGAACTGAGAACCGCATGAAGCTGATCAGACCAGCTAGGGCTCCTGCTCATCCTGGGGCACTTGAAATTGCGGCCCTGACTTTTCCTGTTCTTGCTCTCCCACACCAAGATACCCGCGGGACAGCCCAGGACAAGCCACAGAGTTAGATGGAAATGAGGAAAGTGGGAATATACTAGGGGTACAGATACAGTACGATAGCAATACGGTGAATCTAGAACTATGGAATGGAGTACTTTGGAAAGTGGAGAAAAAAAACAGAATAATACACAGATATCAAGAGAAGGTAGAATGAAGCAAATTTTGGTCGAGACCTCCACAAATCAAGGACGTTATCACCAATGAGTAAGTGACAAGTGCCGCTCAAGATTTCAAACTCTGGAAGGCGGAGAATAAGATTTAAGAATCGGTGCCGCAGCGCCACCCGGGAAACTGAGTCCACTTCTTGCGGAGACCACAGGCAATCGAGAGCGGAAATACGTTTCCCTGGAAATACGTGCCCTGTGCGTTCACACACCTCCCGTGAAGCTTGTCGGGACACGAAGTCTTCCAGACTCTATTGTGTTGGGGCTAAAAGGACAAAAACTAACTACATATACCAAGATGCATCGTGCAGAGCCCATTGAGTCCGTTACTATTCCTTTACTTCCTGGGAAATGTAGTCCAGTCCTGCTGGACGCATACAGGCCCAAGTTAACTATAAGACTCCATTTCCCAGAAAGCTCAGCGTTCAGCGTGCGCTATGGAGCCGCGTGTCGCAGAGCTGAAGCAGAAGATTGAGGACACTTTGTGTCCTTTTGGCTTCGAGGTTTACCCCTTCCAGGTTGGTTTGTCTTCCCGGTGGTCCTAGGGTGAGCTCTATGATTGGCCTTGATGCCAAAAGCGTGAGGGCCGATGAACCCTTCTGATCCTCTCAACCTACCGCAGCCATCTGACGACAGGTTCTCCAGGTCGTGCTGTGAAATGGAGCTTGATTAAAATGGTAGAGGAACACGTTTGCCCTTTTACCTCTTTATGATGTCAAACAAATGAATGGGATACAGCCCACGATCCCCTAACCTGTCATCATAATTTACCAAAAAAAAGGCCTCCCGGTGGGGCCTTGATCACCGGATTCTTCCAAAGGAATTAGAAGAGGTCAAAACTTGGAAGATTGCCGTGGCTATGTTTTAGATCAGATGAAGAGAGGAGTATTTCCAGTGTTGAACAAGATACAATCGGCTGGTTTGTTCGGTCAGCCAACAGAAGGCTAATTCATGGTGTTGCTTACCATCAATACAGGACTGAGCATGGCTCAGTCCCTCAAGCTCGCCTGGTACAGAAGTCTCTGTAACCCCAGTGCCTCTCCACTCCACCCGGCCCTGGCCTATTCCACACTTTCCTCCCACAGTGCTGAGTGAACAAATCATGCTTAAGACACAGACTTTAACTAAAATCAGCCTGAGTCCTTTAGCCTATCTTAAAATTCCTATACCATTGAGCTCTCCACGGGAAGACTTGGAAAAAGATACTATAGAAAAGTTAAGTCTAGTTTGAAAGCCATGCTTGAGGTCTTTGGTTCAATCCCCAGTAATGAGAAAAAAACAGAATCGAGAGCTGGGGCTATATAACTCAGTGACAGATATACATCTATCTATCCATCTATCAGACACTTAATCTGATAGATGGATAGATAGGTAGCTAGCTAGAGTGCCAGCTTAGCATTTGCAAATCTCAAACACCAGCAGGAAAACAGGGAAATGTATATGAAAAGATGGATTGAAAGGAGGGGAGGACTGTGTACATTAGAGTCATTTGGAGGCAGTGACAGATGGCAGGTATGGGAAAGAGCAGGAGTTCCCATGTGAGTGCCAAGCATGGTGGCCGAAGCCTTTGACCCCAGCACTCAGGAGGCAGAGGCTTCCAGACCAGCCTGATCTACATAGCAAGCTCCAGGTCAGCCAGAGCTATATAGTGAGACTGTCTTAAAACTCTGTGTGTGTGTGTGTGTGTGTGTGTGTGTGTGTGTCTCGAGTGGGTGATAGAAACCATTATACTGAACAGAGTTAGCTCTGCCTATATCACAAGGGCTTGCGACTCACCTTTCCAGACCGACATCCAAAAGCCGCCATGACTATCACCTGAACCTTCCAAACACATGTTGGTTTTTTGTTTGTTTGATTAGGGATTTGTTGTTGTTGTTTTTGTTCTTTTTATTTTTGCTTTTTTTTTTTTTTTTACCCCACCAACCTATCTTATATTCCAGAACACTTCTTATATATGCATTAGTATAATCTCCTTGCTGCCATCTTGGCTCCAATCCATTCTCCACAACCAGCTCGTTCTAACTATTGGGTCACTTTACAAATGACTCCTCATCTTCACCAAGTTGAAGTCATAGTTTTTAAGTTGATACGTAAGGCCAGGCACAACCTCACAACTACTAATCTCTCAAGCCTTCCCCCTCACTTCTGCCAAAGTAGACAGTCTGATCTTTTCAAATGTGCTTAGTACATTTCTCCCTCCCTCCCTCCCTTCCTTCCTTCCTTTTTTTTTTTTTTTTTTTATCTTTTCTTTTTTTCAAAAAGACAGGCATTTTCTGCATAGCCCTGGCTGTCTTGGAACTTGCTCTGTAGACCAGACTGGCCTCAAACTCAGAGATTCACCTGCCTGAACTTTCTGTGTTCCAGGTGGCGTGGTACAATGAACTCCTGCCTGCAGCCTTCCACTTGCCCTTCCCAGGACCTACCCTGGCCTTCCTGGTACTCAGCACACCCGCTATGTTTGACAGAGCCCTCAAACCCTTCTTGAAGAGCTGCCACTTCCAAACACTGAAAGACCCTGTGGACCAGTGTGTGTCGTACCACCTGAGGCGTGTTACAGAGGTAAGATGGAACGTTCCTTCAACTTCCAAAACTACAGCTGCTGTCCTGTTGATCCAGCTTGGGGCACGATCTAGCCTTAGGGCTAGGAGCTGTGACCTTCTGCATCTTCTTTGTACTCTGCCTTCTCACACCCACGTTTACTCTTTACCTTAGCAGRTAGGRTGACTACACTGATGGACAAGTAGGAACCTCTAGTCTTTTTTGTTTTGTTTAGTTTTGTGTTCGAGACAGGGTTTCTCTGTATAGCCCTGGCTGTCCTGGAATTCACTCTGTAGACCAGGCTGGCCTCGAACTCAGAAATCCACCTGCCTCTGCCTCTCAAGTGCTGGGATTAAAAGCGTGTGCCACCCCGACCGGCTGGGAACCTCTAGTCTTAATCTCCAGTTGGAATATTAGTAAATGCAATATCTTTAGTCATTGTTCATTGGCCTTTGCCTGGGCTTATAAACTCTATGCTATCTATGGAGCCTTTTGAAGGCAGAAGAGTATTTCCCAGCCTGTACTCATTTATATACACATAAATTTGTACATATACATTCTGGGTCTTTACACTCTACAGTTGCCACACAAGGGTCAATAACTCCTATAATGGAGGCTTCTGAGCAAGGCTTTTGTATTTCCCTTCGAGCATAGGCCTTTCAGAGGAGGCAGAGGAACTTTAAATTTCTCTACTTTGTAGCTCCTTAAGTTAAAGTTATGTTTTCCCTTCAAACAGGCTTTTAATGGTAAATTCCAGCAGTAGGGCAATAAAGCCAGGAGAATCAGAAATTCATGATCATCTTTAGATACATATAGCAAGTTCAAGGCCATTCTAACCCTGTCACAAAAAAAAAAAAAAAAAAAAAACACCTTGGGCTCATGAAAGGAGGAGGCATATTAATACACAACATAAGCCTTAAAACAAAGTCATGACGCCCATCATGCTAACAAGTGCCCTGAATTCTGTTCCAGATGTTTCCAGAACTGCATATGGAAGTCATTGCTGACTATGAGGTACACCCCAATCGGCGACCTAAGATTCTAGCCCAGACAGCAGCCCATGTGGCAGGTGCTGCRTACTACTACCAACGACAGGATGTGGATGCTGACCCATGGGGGGCCCAGGTTAGAGAATAAGTGTGAATGAATGAGTGGGGACTCAGAGAAAAGACAGTAAAGGCTCCTAAAGTATTCCTGTGAGGTCCTGAATTCCTTCATGGTCCTTTGATGACGTTGATACGTAGCCCAGAGCAAAGTATCTGTGGTCCTGTAGGCTACATATTTGCTGGTCCCTTCACCTGAGGACATCACAGTTCAAGAAACCTGATCTTTTTTAGTGTTATAAAAATATTTACTAGGGACTAGAAAGATGGCTCAGTGGTTAAGAGCACTGACTGCTCTTCCAGAGGTCCTGAGTACAAATCCCAGCAACTGCATGGTGGCTCACAACCATTAGCCTGGTGTGGTGGCRCATGCCTTTGATCCTGGCACCAGGAAGCAGAGGTAGCAGATCTGAGTTAAAGGCCAGCCTGTTGTATAGAGTGAGTTATGAGACAGCCTGGGAAATCCTGTCTCAAAAGCAACCAAAACGAAAATAAAAAAATATTTACTGTGTATGTACGCACCTTTGGAGGTCAGAGGACAATTGCAGAAATCGGTTCTGTGCTTCCACCACGTGGGCCCTTGCGGGTAGACTGAAGTCGTCAGGCTTGGCTGTGATCTCTCTATATCTCTGCTGTCTTGGAGCTCATTGTGTAGATTAGTAGATTAGGCTGGCCTTGTACTCAGAGAGAACCATCTCTCTCCCTCCTGAGTACTGGGACTAAAGATTGTGCCCCCCAA
>BDUI01006644.1:47330-59328 GCA_002335545.1 Apodemus speciosus
CCTCTGCCTCCCAGAGTGCTGGGATTACAGGTGTGCACCACTACCGCCCGGCTAAGAACTCACTTAATGTAACACACTGACTCCAGTTTGCAGCAAGCAAATTTCCTTCTAAGTACGGAGACTGCAGGTGCAACCCACTATACCTAACTGTTCCTCAGTATTAACTGCTGAACTACAGAAAACGAAAACAAAACCAGCATTCTACAAATGCTGTTCCATTTTAATTATCTTCAACTCCTCTGTGAGTAAAGAGCAGAGTTTCTCAATCTTTTACACACTTAGGAAAAAGTATGAGATTGGCTGTATTTTCTGCATGATAACTGCTAGTGACCCTATCTTGGAAAAACCAAAATATAAGTGAAATTAACCTCAAACTTAAGAGATCCACCTGCCTCTGCCTCAGGATCAAGGAGGAATGGTGTAAAAGGAAAAAGTATAAAAGGTGTGGCATGATGCTAGCTTGTTGCCACAGACCTAACTCTTTAGTCCAGGTTGGCCTTGAATGTGCACTACTCCTGCCTCTGCTGGGATTATAGGACTGAGGCACCACAAGTGGAAACAACAGACTTTGACAGAGCAAAGTATTACCTTGATCCTATAATGGGTTCCCACACACCTTTTGAGCATGTAGTCCTGTAAAAGCAGTCCAGAATGAGCCTGACCTTAAACCTCTTCCCAAAAGTTCTAGGATTATACTAAGCTACATCCCCAGCACCAAAATCCCAATTCTCTTGGTAGCATGAACGCTAGGCATGAACCTTAGGGACTCACAGGTTAGAGAGGCTACCAAGGAGCTACATCTCTAGGAACCATAAATTTTTAAAGATTTTTATGCCTACGAGTTTTTTGCCTTCAGGTATGCATATGTACCACAGGCAAACCCTGTGCCACAGGAGGTCAGAAGAGGGCACTGGACCCCTAGAAATGGAGTTAGACCGTTTCGTGCATGTGGCTAGGGATCAAATCTAACTCCTCTGCAAGGAGCAAATTCATTTAACCACTAAACTATCTTTCTAGTTCCTTGTTTATTTATACATTTTCTAAAAAAGATTTTTTTCCTCAAAAAAGAAAAATTCTTTTTTTTTTTTGAAACAGGAGCTATTATGTACCTTTGGCTGTCCTGGAACAGGCTGGCTTCAAACTCAGCGTGCCTCTGCCTCCTGTACTCGGATTAAACAACTACACCCAGTTTGTATCCTCTATAGTGAGATCCTCCTCAAATCTGCAGCAGTCAGTGATTCCAAATCAGAGCAGAACAAAAAGCCTTTGTTTCTTCCTCCAGGCTTGTCTATTCACCCCCGTAGATAACTCTAATCCACAGCCTTTCAGACACAATCGCCCTTTTATTTAATAGCTTTTGTGCCCTACCACACAGTATCTCAAACTTACCTTCACCATGTTTGTCAGTGAACTGGAAGGCCTGGACTAGTCTCAGAATCTCATCCACAGAGCGGCCAACAGGAAGGTCATTTATTGTTATCTGGCGAAGGATACCTTTATCATCAATAATGAAGAGGCCCCTGGGTGGAAGAAATTGAAGAATTGAAAAAAATGCATTACAAGCCTTCATTGTTAGAATTCCTAAGGAAATGGGCTCTCTACAAGAATACTACCAGCCTACCATTAGTGAGACCACTACATTAAATAACTCAATGAGAAAGAGATATAGCTCAGTTTGCAGTGTTTGCCTAGCATGTAGAAAAACCTGGGTTCAATCCCCAGAACCAAATAAAGCAGACATGGTACAAACATTAAGTACAGAGTTAAGTAAGATCAGGAGTTCAATCAAGATTATCCTCAGCTATCTGACACCATTTCCAAAATAAAATAGGTTGGAGGCGAGGAATGATGGCACATGCATATAAATTCTAATGAGGTCAACCTGAAGTTCAAGGCCAACTTGGGCTATAACAAAACTGTCTCAAAACCAAAAACAAAGGGGCTGAGATGTCTCAGTAAAGTACTGCTCTTTCAAGTATGTGCACCTGAATTTGAGCCCCCCCAAAAAATTAAAAAATAAATTGCCACATAAGTAATCTCACCTTTAAAACAAAAAAATAAAGTCAAGAGGTTGGAGAAATGGCTCAGATGTTAAGAGCATTGGCAGGCCGGGTGTGGTGGCGCACGCCTGTAATCCCAGCACTTGGGAGGCAGAGGCAAGCAGATTTGAGTTCGAGGCCAGCCTGGTCTACAGAGTGAGTTCCAGGACAGCCAAGACTACACAGAGAAACCCTGTCTCAAAACAACAACAACAACAACAACAACAACAACAAAAAGAGCATTGGCTGCTCTTTCAGAAGACCTTTGATTGATGATGAGCAAACTGTGGTTCACAACCATTAACTCTGGTACACACAAACATTCAAGTACATACAATAAATATATTTAAAATTAAGCATGTAACCCCAACACTGAGGAGGTGGGAACAGGTAAATCCCAGGAGTTCTGCCTTGGCAGGTCCCTAGTCAATATAGTGGACAGTGTCTGAGGATCTCCAGGTTGTCTACTGACATTTATATGGAAAAAAAAACAAAAAACAAACATCAAGGGTACTCCCCAGATGTTCTGACTTTTCCAAATAAATGGTGTTTTGTTAACAAGACTGTTCTCATAAGTACATACCTGAAAGATATACCTTCATCAGCCTTTAAGACTCCATAATCCTGAGCAATGGTGCGCTTGGGATCTGATACTAACGGAATGTTCATGGGTCCCAATCCTCCTTGTTTCTTGGGTGTGTTAATCCTACAGCAAAAAGGAGTCTTAAAATACAACCATTCAAATCTTTGTGAAGAAAGCCAGACCTACCCTCACCTTTCTAAAACCCCATATCTAACTGTATCCAAAAGCTTCAACTTTTTCCAATAGTAAATGGCTGATAACAAACACTTTAAGAGTGTTTACCAGTGTATATCAGATAACAGCAATTCAAGGTGCTTTGCTTCTTCTGCTAGGTAGTAAGAGGCAGTGGGAGGCCAGAAACCAATACTTAGGTCTACTGTCAAACCCCTAAATTTGCTCAAGAAATCTACAACATACTGTCAGGAGTTGTGGTATACACCTTTAATCCCACCTACTTATGAGGCTGAAAGCCAGCTTGAGGTAAATATTACCCTGACTAAAAAACAAAAAATGCCAAATGGACCAAAAACTTTACCATGCCAGATGACAGAAGTGAGAATCCACAGAAGCTCCAATCACTTGGCAGTTGAGTTTCTTAAATTCTTCTGCTCTATCACTGAAAGCAATGATCTCCGTGGGACACACAAAAGTAAAGTCAAGAGGGTAAAAGAAGAACACAACATATTTTCCTGGGGGGTGAAAAGTGATCAAGAAGTTAGCTTTGAAGCTGAGTTTCTGATCTAGGGGTAAGATACATGCCTAAATTCCCAGCATTCAGGACAGCTGCTGTAAGTTGAACTTGAACTACACAGAGTAAGAACCAGGCCAGCCAGGTTTAGAAACCCTGCCTCGATGAAAGCAAGAAATTTCCAAAAGATTCCTTTGCAAAGACATTTTCCTATGGAAGACTTTTTAATTAGTCACCAACACAATAATCAATGTTAGCATACTCAATAAAGAAAGCTCTTGCCAGGCAATAGTAAATGGTAATGGACAAATGGCAAATGGTGTACACCTTTAATCCCAGCACTTGGGAGGCAGAGGCAGGCGGATTTCTGAGTTYGAGGCCAGCCTGGTCTACAGAGTGAGTTCCAGGACAACCAGGGCTATACAGAGAAACTCTGTCTCAAAAAAACCAAGATTTTCTTCTTTGGTTGCTAACTATAGAATAAACACTATTCAGTCTAATGTTGATCTTCTGAGAGGTTAATATTAGCATACACATCAAGTTCTTTCAATAATAATTAAAAAAAAGGCGCAAGAATTCTTCTAGTAAACGATCTACAAACAGAACCTAGAACATCAAGTGTGGTGGGACACTCAAAGTAAAGGCAAGTCAGGGTGAGATACAATGTCAAGAAGACTGAGAGTTGGAGGCCAGCTTGAGTGCAAGACAGCTCCAGAATGCATAGTGAAAGTCTCTAACCCCTCCCCCCAAACATAACCACACACACCCAAAAACCCTGGATGTGGATAGCAAACACTGCTACAACATTCCCAAGTCCACCATTTAGGGGGCAGAAGTAGGAAAATCACAAGTTCAAGACCAGCCTATGCTATTTAATAAGTTCCAAGGAGACCCCATCTCAAAAACAAAACTGCTAAATGGTGGCGCCATATACCCTGCAGATGAATCTGTGAGTACAATGTCATCCTGGTCTATAGAGCAAGTTCCAGAAGAGCCAAAGCCACAGAGAAACCCTGTCTCAATCAATCAATAAAACAAAAAAGTTCAACTTCATAATGCCAGGACTTGGGAGGCAGGGAAGAGAAGCATCAAGAGCTTGAGGTCATACAGCAGTTAAGATCTGGCTACTCTTCTAGAAGCCCCAAATTTAATTTCCAGCATCCACATGATAGTTCACAACTGCCTAGAATTTCAACCCAGGGTGTTCAACACACTCTTCTGGCCTCTTCCAGCACCAGACAGACATGCAAGGGTGATGCAGACATATATGCAGATAAAACACCCACACATAAAATATTAAAACAAAACAAAACAAAAACAAAAACAGAAAGTCAAGTCAGAGCCTTTATACAATGATGCAAGAATAATTAATTAAGTTTAAGTGGCCAGGCAGTGGTGGCGCATACCTTTAATCCCAGCACTTGGGAGGCAAAGGCCTGAGTTCGAGGCCAGCCTGGTCTACAGAGTTCCAGGACAGCCAGGGCTATACAGAGAAACTGTCTCGCAAAACAAAACAAAACAAAACAAGAATAACTAAGTGATCTCCTGAGTAATTTTCTCCCCCTCCATCTTGTTATAGGCAGGGTTTCTTGTTTCTGCTGTTAAAATGTGGTATTACAGGCTAGTTGTCTCCCATCTATCTTGAATAGGACTACTGATATTATAGACTCCAAATAATTAATCCTATTTTTTATGTAGGTCCCATGGATTAAAATAAATGATGTCACTCAAGCTTGTGCAGCATTTTTACCTAATGAACAATGTTTCCAGCATTCATCCAGTATTCAAGTAATGTCATAAATCACAACCATGTTCCTAACAAGTCCACCAGGACATGACAAGAAAAATGTTGCAGCCAAAAGCACTGGAAGGTACAGGACCTTAGCTCCATTCACTTTAGTAACTGAGATTACCAAAGCAAGTCTTCAAGGTTATGAAGCCTCTCATCATACCTAACAGCTAAACTACTTACTGGAACGTTTCCAAGTATCCACTTATTTGCAGGTGGTAACTATGTCTCAAAGTCAAAACAAGCAGTCCTTGACTCATCTAAGCAATCTCTCTGTGGCTTTGCTTAACAAGCACTTTGAAGCCTCAGCAGACCAAGCCCTACAGGGCAGAGAGCAAGCACTCCCAAGACCATGTGCCTGGGTCACCTCTATCTCCCAAGAGGTGCTATTTAAACTGTTTGCCCGTAAGAGATCTTCTCCATACAACCCACAGTATCTGTTCTCACCCAACAACAAAGTAAGATGTCAGGAAATCTAACTGAATATTTTACTCAAAAGCTATCTCCAGAAACTCATATACCACTAAGGAAGGTATAACACTGGAGTTTGTGGCTTGTACCTAAGAAATCTAGTCTCAATGGTCTCAAAAGACCTAACTACCCTGAGACTGCAAGGCAAGGGAGAAAGAACGCAGACTAAAGAGACACCTCAGAAGTTACAGGTATGTTGCTGCTCTTGCAAAGAACTCTGGTTAGGATCTAAACATCTACAACCATCTGTAAGTACAGTTTCAGGAGTTCCAACACCCATGCACGCAAGCAGACCAAGTACCCAGGATAGTCAAGATTACATAGACAAAGAAATCCTGCCAAAAAACAAAACAAAACAAAACAAAAAACAGGTATGATCAGAGATGATGATAGATTTATTTTGCTTTCTTTTTCGAGACAGGGCCTCACCATGCAGCTTTAGCTGACCCCAAATCCAGAGATCCACCTGATATACCACTCACTACACCTAGTTAAGAGGCAAACTTTTTAAAAAGGAAAGAAGGTAGAACATTAACAGAAACTGCCATGTATCTGTATGAAATTATGATAAGACAAAAGTTAATGGAAAAAAAAGGTAACCGAGTGTCACATCTCTTCCCTGTGAGCAGAAGCAAAACATCAGCTCCCAGGACTTCATTTGTAAGATTAAATGTAGTTTTTTAAAACAAGCTGAAGGGAACCCAAGAGTTGGCTCAGCAGTTAATCATAATGGCTGCTCTTGAAGTGGCCCCAGTAGAGAAAGCTATGGAGGCACACAAACATGGACACTCCAGTCCCAGGAGATCCAATGCCTGCCCTCCTCATGCATCGTACCCACATGATGCTCAGACACGGTCAGAAAACACCCACCCACACACATAAAATTAAAAAATGTTTTAAAAGTTTTATAATTTAAAAGAGGAAGGGAAAAGCAAAGGCAGTTTGCATCCATTTCTAGGAGTTCGATACAACCCTGGTCTACATATTAAGGTCTAAGAGAGCCAAGGGGATAGTGAGTCGGCTCAAATGAACAAAGATGAAAGAACCAGAACAAGAGGGCAAGACTGCACAGGCTATTATTCCTAGC
This sequence comes from Apodemus speciosus, assembly GCA_002335545.1. NCBI lineage: Eukaryota > Metazoa > Chordata > Mammalia > Rodentia > Muridae > Apodemus > Apodemus speciosus. The sequence continues at coordinate 53,988 of BDUI01006644.1, forward strand.
ACTAGGGAGGCAGAGGCAGGAGGTCGTCTATGAGCGCAAGGCTATCCTGATGTACATAGGACAGCCAGAACGACATATTGATCTTATCTTAAAGAAATATTTTTAAATTATAGAGTTAAAAAAAAAAAAAAAGGAAGAGGGCTGGAGAGATGGTTCAGCCCTTAAGAGCACTGACTACTCTTTCTAGAGGACCTAGGTTCAATTCCAAGCACATACTCAGCAGGTCACAACTGCCTGTAATTCTAAGATCTGACACCCTCACATAGACAAACATACAGGTGGAACACCAGTGTATACAAAACAAAAGCAAATTTCAAAAAAAGAAATAACCAAAATAAAGTAATGAGGTTATGGGGCTGGAGAGCTGGCTCAGCGGTTAAGAGCACTGATTGCTCTTCCAAAGGTCCTGAGTTCAATTCCTAGCAACTACATGGTGGCTCACAACTATCGGTAATGAGATCCAACGCCCTCTTCTGCTGTGTCTGAAGACAGCTACTGTGCACTTACATATAATAAATAAGCCTTTAAAATAAAGAGAAAAGAGAGAGAGAGAGAGAGAGAGAGAGAGAGAAGTGAGGGTAGGGGATGGGATTCAGTGGTTGTGTTGCTAGCATGTGTTGAGGCACAATCCCTCGGGATACAAGAATTCCCCCAATAAGTAAACACCACTAAAAAGGTAATCAGGTAAATGTTAAGGGAAAATGAAGCATACTTTCTCTAGAAATGACTCATACCTAGGATATCTACTCTTGTAATCACTGTCCTAACCTTGATTTCACTTCAACATAAAGATACATGAAGTGGCCTCTTGCGCAATGTAATTCATCTTACCTTTGTAGTCATTGAGGCTGATATCTTTGAATTGTCCATCCGGCATAACAGCTGTAGCTTTGAAGTTGGGAGCAGGATACCCAATTTTTGCATTTCCTGAAGACATCTTGCTATCAGCTGGAAAAGACAACAAAAAAATATAAACAACCCTGTTCTTCTAAATAAGCAACAACTTTCACCAACGTAGGTACTTAACTGTAGTTCAATCAGGGAACGGCCCACTGGCCTGGACTACATGGGTTTATATTATAGTAGTAAGCACAGGCTAACAGTCAAGGGGCTCAACCCAAAAGCTCCAACTTCTGGGTAAAAACAGGACTGAAAATCAGCCTTTGTTTTCACTTGCTAACAGCTCCACTGTGTGCCTAAATAGGTCAGTTCTCCCTTTCTAAACCAGTTTTTGCAATAGCATTTTATTTTGCATATTCATTAGAGAGAAGCAGGCAGGAAATGGAACACAAAAATCCAAGCAAATCAATGCCAGGAAATTGGCATTTATTGCTTCAAAACCTTAGGTGTTCTGTTTAAGCAGCTTTCTCTGCATAACTTGTTTAAAGTCAACCTAGATTTAGTGAGACCTTGTCTAAAAAATGTTCTTTAGGTTTATACCAGGGACAGCGGAGCATAAATCCAGCACTCTAGATGCTGAGGCAGGAGGACACTGAACTGAGGCAAGACTAAGAAAACTTGTCTCAAAAAGTTTCTGTACTAGGGAGGCTATGTACTTGCTATCTGATGACCTTAGTTCAATTTTCAGAATCCCCATAAAGATGGAAAACTGGCTCACACACATAAATGTTGAAAAGAAAAAGAAACTTGAAACTCTCTTAGAAAAATACAGGGCTGCAGAGATGGCTCAGGGGTTAAGAGCACTGACTGCTCTTCCATTAAGTCCTGAGTTCAATTCCCAGAAACCACAGTATGGCTCACAACCATCTGTAAATAGATCTGATGCCCTGTGCTGGGTATCTGAAGACAGCTACAGTGTACTCACATGTAATAAGTAAATCTTTAAAAAAAAAAAAAAAAAACCGGGCTGGAGAGATGGCACAGCGGTTAAGAGCACTGACTGCTCTTCCAGAGGACCTGATTTCAAATCCCACAACCATATAGTGGCTCACAACCATCATAACGAGATCTGATGCCCTCTTCTGGTGTGTGTCTGAAGACAACTACAGTGTACTTACATATAAATAAATAAATCTTTTTTTTTAAAAAAAGTTAATGTACTGCTAAGAAGCCGATTTTGCACTATCTACCCAGGTCAATACCAAGATAAATTGTTAAAATGTACAACATTAGGAGCTTCAGCGATGGCTCAACAATTTAAGAGCCGGCACTGCTCCTGTTGGGAAAACCTGTTTCAGTTTTCTCCACCCACTTAGGGTGGTTCACAACCATCTGCAACTAGGTGGGGGGGGGGGGKGCCACATACGTAGACATACACTTAAAAACAATCTAAAAGAAAATTTACGCCTCTCAGTCTGAATGCAAGTTAGAATCCAAGTTCCAAATTTCTTGGTTCATAACACTAATAACCAAAAGAAACGCCAAGAAAAAAGCATCTTTCATCGCAAACTTTTAAAAACTTTTACCTGTATTTTTTTCAGGGACATGCTGCAGCTGCAGCATAGCAACTACCTATCTGGTGCGCCCCCTAACATAAACCATCTTTTAATCAAACTTGCTTTGCAAAGTGGCCCAGCACTTCCAAACTCAACCAATCCCGGAAAACTGACTTCCGGCCTCCGAGACGCCTCTCCAGAGGAATCCGACTAGAACGCCAGAGAAGGTCACGCCCCAACCTCGCTGGAGGTTCGTTCCTACCACTCAGGCCATCACCCACCCTAGCACTTCAGAAAACACTAGGACACCCGCCCTGTGCGCGCTGTAAGCTCCAGCACCGACCCGTCCCGCCAAGCCATCTACGCCCTCTACCGGAGAGCCGGGAGAGGAGGAAGCTCAACGTTAGCCGCAGGGTTCCAACAGGTCCGGGAACTAAGAGCCACGTGAAGAATGCGAGTAGCGGGACCACGGCCGATGCGGCCCGTGACCGTCACTGAGCAGCTGGGACCGGCCGGAGGGAGAAGGAACCGGTGACGGGCGCGAGCCTCGTTTCTCGGCGGCGATACTCGCACACTCACCAGGGTCGAGCCACAAGTCTCACAAACAGAAACAACCGTGAGAACGCAGGAAGAAGTCGCCGGAAAGCGCGCGCGGGGAGCTGCTTTTATAGCCCACAAAGTTCTCGCGAGACTCGCACGGACCGGGGGTGCGGGAGGAGGGGGGCCTGGCTGAGCCCCGCCCCTCCAGGGCCCCGCCGGCCAGGGATGACTCAGCGCTTTCCCTGGATAGGCCTGGAGTTGAGGGGAACTCGGGAAACGCTCACACCTTCAGTGATGCTGTTCTCAGAGGTGGAGAAGGACTGCCCTTTGAGTCATCGCCTCTTTTATCCWGGGKTMCCCGGGGAATCCGTGCCTCTCTTTACCCCCAGGACCCCTGTYTGCTKTGCACTCAAGAACCAAACTAGAGGAAGGGTCTGTTTTACTCCTCATAGAAGGCCATGGCTAAAATTAAACTACGTCAGGGGAACTGTGCACCCAAGTATTTTTCAGTTGCATCCCAGCCTYGCAGACATATTCTAGGGCTGGAAAAGCTATTATAAGCACTGGCTGCTCTAAAAGAGGACCGGACTCAATTTCCAGAACCCACATGGCCCCTCACAACTGTCTGTTGATCCAGTTCCAGAGGATCCAGCACCCTCACGGGTACATGCAAGCAAAACACCAATGCACATAAAAGGAAAAGAAATAAATCATTAAGAACAACAATAACCAAAATCCTGTTCCAGTCTGGTCCTCAGTAAYGCCCACCACTCAGAGCACCCTTCACTGGCCTCTGATTACTGTCTGCTGCTTTTCTGTTTCGAATTCATTTCTTGCATTATTCTTAAATCTTTCTGAATCACAGCTTGACACTAAACTGATTTGTGGTCAATTTCCTGAGTTACAAGTTACTGTTCCAAGCCAGGCGGTGGTGGTACGCACACCTTCTTAGCACTCTAGAGGCAGAGGCAGGTGGATCTCTGAGTTCGAGGCCAGCCTGGTCTACAGTGTGAGTTCCAGGACAGCCAGGGCTACACGGAGAAACCCTATCTCCAAAAAAATGTCAAAGGAGTTAAAGAGGGTACAGGCTTGATGACCAGCACTGGAAAGGCAGAGGCAGGAGAATCTCTGTGGTTTTGAGCCCAGCCTGGTCTACATAGCAAGTTCAGCAGCAAGGGCAGCAAGGACACCACGGAGGGAGGGGGTTTGGGGGGGTTGGAAGGCCTGATAGATACAAAGTTCAGAGTTCCCATGTTATATTGCATGCTTGTGTGATTTAGGAACCCAGAAATGGCTGTGATACACATTTTACCCTCTAGAAAGTCATGCTACAAGGGTGAGGCAGACATGGAAACACAACAGTTAAAAGATTTTATTTTTTTTTCTAGGCTCTAGAGGTTATTTCCGCATAATGGTCAATTCAAGGGACAAATGAAAGTTGGTAACACTGTTAAAGGGACTACTCCAACAAACCAAGGTCAGGGACAGTTTTCCAGGAAGTAATACTTATCTGAGTCTACAGTCTTATCTTCTCAGCAACTAARAGGAATTGGTTTTCCTGGTTTGAATAGATAGCCTTGAAGCAGTTCTGAGCTTTAAAAGAGGGAGATGAAAAAGTTACAGCAGAAATAATAGTTCACATCTCTATTGCACAGTAAGGACCAAGTGTTAAGGACCAGGTTTGCATACGCATGGCAATAATCTTATCACTCAAGAGGTTGAGACAGCCTGGACGATAAGGAGATACTTGTCTCCAAAGCAAACCAAACCAGAACACCTACACCACAGCAAACTTAGGTATTATGCTAATGAACACTAGTTATTTACTTTAAGATACTAACTAGAGTTAGCCAGACTTGGTGATGCAAGCTTTTAATCCTAGCACTTGGAAGAGAGAGGCAAGTGAAATCTCTGAGTTCCAGGCCAGCCTGGTCTACAAAACAAGTTCTAGGACAGTCAGAGTTGCAGATGTATAGGCAAGTAAAGACAAGGCTTACTAGGATTATATTTTATGTAAGGTCACATATAAGGAACAATGACTGTTGTGTGTGTGTGTGTGTGTATGTGTGTGTGTGTGTGTGTGTGGTTTTTCAAGACAGGGTTTCTCTGTATAGTGTTTGCTGTCCTAGAACTCACTCCTTAGACCAGGCTGGCCTTAAACTCTGACAGATCCAACTGCCTCTGCCTCCCAAGTGCTGRGATTAAAGGCRCATGACACCATATCACTGGCACTTTTATTTTCAAGACTTCTCTTAACTCTTATTAGTAAAGTAATAGGATAAGAAATAGGGGGAATGCTATGTCATGCTAACTGAGTTTCTGAATCACCCTTTACAACAGTAGTGATTTCCATTTTCCCTCTCAGCATGAGGCTATTTCACATTATTCATTTCCAGTTAGTGGAG
>BDUI01006646.1:16764-27341 GCA_002335545.1 Apodemus speciosus
AATGCTCAGACTGTTAAAATGGATGACAACATGAATCACATGAGACACAGTGCTGAATGTCACACTCTGGCTGTGTTTAACCTGAAGTCTTAATGAAGCATGATCATTACAACCATGTCCTATTTTATAATATATTATGCTCCTTTTTCAAGAGTATTTCCTATTTTTCTGCTATAAATAAATATGGCTATTTTTGTATGTTTTTTGTTCTTAGTCAAGACTCTAAAACTTTTATCAACTATATTTCTCTATCTCTATCAATCTATTAATCTATCTATCTATCTATCTATCTATCTATCTATCTATCTATCTATCTATCTATCTATCTACTAGCTATCATATGCCCAGCTTTTTATCCATCTTGCCCTGTATATCTTTTTCATCCTTTTTGGTATTCCTTGCTGAAAATCTAATATTAACTGAGATAATTCATTAATTCCCATGTACAACAGTGTTTTCCTAAAGTCCATTCCACAAACTACCATCACTCTTCAGAAGAACTGCAGACATACCTATTCATATTAGATCCTTTTCCCAAGCTAGGCCCATGCCTTRCTCCAAGTCACCATTTTGCACCACGGCACTATTTTMCACAAGTTGCACTTGATTTCTTTCAGTTCTTTGTCTCTAGTATTCATTAAATTAGCCAAATCATTTTCAGTTCTTGCATGTAACACCTCTTAATCTATTGCAGCAATGGCCTACTAAGAAGCTATCCTGTCTTCTTTTCTGTGTGTTCAATGCAATTTAGAGTCAGTTCCATCACAATTATTCAAATGATGTTTTAAATGAAAAAAGATAATCAACTCTTCAAGTTAAAATCCTTTCAGCAGTTCCTGCTCATTCACTGACATTTAAGACTGTAGACCTGAACACTATGTGAAATATTTTAAAAGAAAGAGCTGAAATGATTGACTTTTTGTTATCAACCCTAGACTCTCTCAAAATATCCGAGTTACTGGTGTATTTATAACTACAAGTACAGAAATATTTAGGAAAAGTGACCAAATTCCATTAACTATCATCTACCTTCAGCAAATTATTTGCCTCACTAACTTTCTGGAGATAACAGTAACTTCTTTCTGAGATAATACACCTGGCCAATGGGAATAATAGATGGAATAGGTATTCTTGATGRACACATCATGGTAATAGGAACAAGGGGAAGCTGATCGCTTCCCTTCATAGTCAGGAAGGAAGGGTAAGTTGTGGATCTCTGATCAATTTCATCATTTTTATTCATCAAATGATCATGCCTATGGGAGGTTCTATCCTACTTTCAGGGTGGGGTTTCCCTCCTCAATAAACTTGGTATAGAAAATCTCTCATAGGCATTACAGATATGTGCCTTGGTGATTTTAGATTCTGTCAAATTGACAATCAGTATTCACTCTCATTCTGMGCATCTTGCAATATGTTTTCAATGGATATCTTTCCAATCTCCTTTCCTCTGTCTATGCTTCTAAGAACAACAGGTATACATATGTTCTTTAGTAAGATACTGAACTCTTACCACACTAAGCCCCTATTCTGAGCTACATCCAGTCGCCATATTTTTCTATGTTCAATGATACTTGTCCTCTTTATTCTGTCTTAAAGCCAATCAGTGGATGTATCTGTCTACTTGCTCATCTGCTGCTCATTTTCATAACTTAGTTGTCTGACTCAGAAAAATAGACTGTGGAACATATGCYGTGCTCAAATATGATATCACTAATTCCTTCTACTTAAATTGATATGTTTTAGTTGTCTATTATCAGTTCTGTGGCCACATCCCTGCTCTTATAAGTGTTGAAAAGCACAGATCTCAAAACAGCTTGCCATTCTCATATTCATGGGTTATTATTTGTTTAATTTTTCAATGTTAGTTGTTTGTTGTATGTTTGATGCCTGTGTTTATATATGTGGGACCCTCATAATCATTGATTTCATGTTGAGGTCAGAGTGTGAATCCCAAAATCTAAAGGCATGTCTTCATGCTAGGTGGCTGGAGCTTTTATCTACTGATCTGTATTAGCTGGCCTGGTTCTACTACTTTTAAGTAAATCATAATTAAATATTTTTCCTGTTGGTCCAATATGCCAGGAATGATTAACTAGCCTTGTAACTATCCTCATACTGTCCAGTAATATACATTCCTCCTGGTGAAAAAATTTTTCTTATTGTCTGGACTTTATTTAAGTTACAAAACAAACTTACTAGAATTAAAATAATTTACAATGACAATGTTATTTGTGTTTTAGCTTGTATTATATCTTTTTATTTTATGTTTGCTATTAAAATGCAACCTCAATAAAAATTAATGCATGTATAGTTTATTATATTTATTCCTCACTCTTATCTTACGAAATGGCCCCAGTTTTAGCAGCATTATTAAATTATCCAGAAGTGAATTAACTTATGAGATTTATAGTATAAAGTTACAACTGTCCATAAGTTCACTATTTGTTGAAATTATATGAATAGATCAACTGAAGACTTCCAAGGGCATGGATGTCTTTAGAGATCTAGGCTTTTGCTATTGTTTTGAAAACTGTGTGTTTCACAAGAATGATTGGAGATTTCTGGGCCTGGCATATAAACAACTAGAAAATATGCTTAATCATCGGGTTTTCCCTCATTAAAGAGAAGAAGGAACTAGAAAGATGGCACAGCAGTTAATAGCACTTCATGATTCTACAGAGGATTCAAGTTCTGGTCCTAGGAACTATTCCATGCTTCTCAGAATTGCCCACACCTTAGCCCTGGAGGGGCATGCATGGGCCCCTGCAGTTCATGGCTGACTTGTATATCTCTTCCCCCCTCACTCCTTCCCTCCCCCTCTCTCCCTCTTCCTGAAGAATTTTAGTTATCCTGGGGTTTATTGCTTGTTTGTTTGTTTCCTATATGAAGTTTTGAACATCTCAGTAAGGATCTATGCCTTATTCAGTCACCACAAGAGACTCTTGCAGCAGATGGGGATAGGTGCAGGGACCTACAGAAAGATAGTATATGAAAATTCCCTTTGATCTCAGGGAATCACACCGAAGATGAGGAGAAAAGATTATAAGAGCCAGAGGAATGAAGGACACCAGGAGAACAGAGCCTACAAAGACCTGCACCAGACTCTGATTATATATTATAGCCATTAGGTTAGTATTTTTATGGGAATCCTGACCATGAGATAAAGTGAGCCTCTGACATTTGTGCCTGCTCTTGAGCTAATGCTCCTCCTGTTGGGTTGATGTTTCCAACTTATGATATGTTAGCATTTGCTTCATCTTATTATGTTTATTTGTCATGTTTGATTGTTATTTCTTAGAAACCCATTCTCTTCTAATGAGAGACAGAAATGGGGGTGGGGGAAAGGAATCCAGAGAGAAAGGTAGGAGGAACTGGGATAAGTGGAAAAAGGATATACTATAATCTGAACATATTTTATGAGAAAAGAATATATTTTAAATAAAATAAATATATGGAAGAATAAGACAATAACATGGGTATAATTATATGAGCACTGAAATGCTGGCAGGTAGACTAGAAATAATCTATATTTTCTCTTGTGACAGGTCCTTTTATCTGTCTCTCTAAATATATTTTCTGGGTTATTTGCTCTTTTGATCAATTTTAAGTCATAGTGAGGTGTTTTGCCCCATTAAGAAGGAATGGAGAAAACTGTCTATTTTTTGACAACATGCTACCACCCCTATTGTCTTCTGTCTGTCCCTCCCTTGACCCTTCCCCATTAAGTTTATTAATAAGTAGGGTCTTCTCAACARGATGCCACATTCACCAAGCAGAAGAAACCTAGRGATGTCTGTTCTCTGTATAAAAATCTCTGATATATGCAATAAGGAAAGTGTTTACATGGCATTATATATGGGAGGCAAATTAAGCTTGAATAACTGATTTAATTCTTGTAAATACATGCTCCTGAAAATGACAAAATTATAACTGGTTTGAAACCTGTGTGATATGAACACTAAGATTTCTGCTGTAGTTGATGACCTAGAGATAATTTTATTTTATTTTGATCAGGGAAGGTCTTTTTAGGGTTCTAGGTCTTAGAGAATTTGAATTGCTGACTCTACAGAATTAATATCTCACCGGTACCTGCATGTGCCTGCTATAGCAGAAATCCATTCATTATGAAGATGTCTGTCATAACTGGTTAGGCTAAACTGTTTTCAGCCAGGAAAGCATAAGTGTATTTGTTTGCTGCCAGTGCAACATTAGTTTGGAAAGCACCTGGAGTTATCAATATTCCTCTAAAATCAGGTTTTGGTTGGCAATGAAATAACTCAGGTACTCACAGGCAGCTCTTTCTCTAGTGCACAGGAAAACCTCCGATTACATCTGAGAGGCCAAGTTATTGAAAATGTCTCTCAGAAATTTAGGTTTCAAGGAGTTGAAATTTTGATGCTGACGAAGAGTATTATGAGCACACCTGTGCTTAGAATTGCTTCATGACATCTAGAGGTTGGGAAAATTCCAGCTGGCAGACAAAGAACACAGAATTTTACTCTGGGCAGATTTCAGTTTCAATCCTATATCTGCTGCTAACTGCTCTACATTTCTATATCTAAAAATTAAACATGACATGATAAGCCACAGTTCATACTTACAGCATAAATCAGRAAATCTTCACAGCTGCATTTGTTAGGAAGTCAYCACCCTCCCATATTTTGATGCAGATATAATCTGATTTGAGAGACATTTAAAATTTTCCTGAAAAGTATGGCTTTGAATTGTACAAGATATCCTAGATACTTACCATGGTGTTTGGCTCCTATATTAGAAGTAAGGAAACTACTTCTCATGATGTGAACCTAGGCCTGGTAAAGTAAACATGACTAGTACTCATACCTGACAGGTCACAATCCTGGAGGTAGAATCTATTACTATTTGTTTTCCAAAATGGACATGTTAACAAAGTGTTTCCATGATTATGTATACAGATTAGCAAAAGTTTCAGTTATTATTAGAGAAGTTTCTTTTGCAGTAGGCAACTGTTAAAGATACTCAGAAAGTTAAAGTGTTGAGAATAAGTATTAATGCTCAGTCAGAAATGGAAAATTTATATTATTGCCATTTCCCTCAAGGTTCAGAAAAGTATTACAGAGAATAGAGTGAAAATGTATGAGGCAGAGATGGGGAAGGAGTGATAAGAAATATCTCTTCAGGTCTGGACAGGACTTTTATACTCATCAACTTACCACAGCAATGGTGGTCTGTACAGGACTGGACCCATCATCATTTCATCATAGCTCATACCTGCCAACATTTCACTAAGAGAATATGGGCAGTCAACAGGTACAGAGGGGTGTCATTTCTTTTAGTACCCACTGACAAGTTGTCCTTGTTCTAGTAAGTATCTGCCCATTCAAAATCATAAAATCATACACCCTTCATTAGTAGAAGAGCATGGAAGGGACCTTGTTAGGAAGAAAACTTCACTGTGAAAGAGATGGAAATGTGAAATGTTGAGGAATGTGAGAATGATCAAATTTTCATATATAAATGTATGAAATAAAAATATTTTTTAAAAAGAGAAAAAAGTGGCTCACATACTGGGAAGAATGGGTTCTCATTTTAATTATTKTTTTCTGATTATTTTTTTTCAGCTCACAAACTATGTGTTATAGTTGCTTGAGTCATCATCCAGTGTTACATTGGAGCATATTTTTCCCAAATATGTGTTGTTGAAAGACATAGGTAAAAAATATCTGGGTATGAGAAAAATATCTCCAAAATCTGAGCCTCAAATATCTGAAAAATTGTTGTCTTGACATCTCTAGCCTGCTTCTTCATTGGATTACTTTCTTTGTTACCATATCCTCTTCCAACCTCAGAAAAATAACACTGTGTTGTATTCTCTGCATCTTTCCATTCATAAGCAATCTGCCATTTTTAAATGTGAAAGATCCCTGTCACCTCCTGTGTTGAGTACTTGGTCACCAGTCCATGGTCTTCTTTGGGAGGCAGAATTCTGTTGGAGGATGTGACAGGAGCTAAGCTTTTAGGTTCTATGGCCTGCCCCAACTTGCTGTTCATTCTGGGTTACCATGACATAGGTACAATATGAATTCAGCCTCCTCTTCCTGTTTCTAAACTTTTCCCACCTTGATGATCTGAACCCCCTGGAAGAGTCAGCCAAAATAAACTTTTTCTCTTCAGATCTCCTTTGTTGGCTATTTTACCCCCAAGAAAGTCAAGAAAGTAACTGAATTATAAGCTTTCAGTTATATGGGGCCATGTACATAACCTACTCATYTCCTGTCCCACTTCCCATCCCCCACATTCCTGACTACCTTAAGTACTTGTGGGTGGTACAATTTTGGTGATTATTTTTCTGCATGTTACATGGAGAATACATTAGAAATACATTAGAGTCAACTACTAAATAATGAAATTTATAGGCTGAAGGTGGTTTCCATTAATGCGAACAGTCTGGAGAGAGGAGGAGTGAATCATTGAGTTCAAGGCTAGTCTGGTCTACAGAGAGAGTTTCAGAATGGCTAGGGCCACAAAGAGAAACCCTATTGCAATTAATTAATTAATCAATCAAACAAACACACAAAAAAGAAAATTTATATAAAATTCTTAATATAGTGCAAAATAAATTGWAATTACTAAATAATTRTAATTATATTACTATACATATGTGAATATTTCATCAGTTTTATGTAGTTTGTTTATTATAAGCAAGTATGTCAGCAAATAACAAGAACAGCAACAAATTGAGTTGGTGCTAGTCACAATTTATTGGGCCTTAGATATTAGGTATCTAACTACTAAGTTACAATAAGATGAGACTTAGCAGAAAATATTGTGGTACCTTCTGTGGTTCTTCCAGGGAATGCTTTCTAGTGCTAAGCATACATTATCTTCCTTGTCTTCTGAACAGTCCATGACACAGCAGTGTCCTAACTCAGCCCATGGCACAGCGGTGATAGACTGAAGTGAGGCTGAAAATGTCACTAAGTCTCACACTTCAGTTCCCATAAATAAAGGTTATCCTTTAAGCATGACTCACTGAATGAATGTCTGGCTGGACAAAAGAGTCAATGATAAAGGAATGGAAGRGTGAATAAAAGTGTTGACACCACTGTGGAGTGTGCATGAAAACAGAATGTTCATAGCTTATCTAGGAGCAGAGGGTCCATGCAAACCCCAGCCTCTAAGAATATTTGCAGTTTTGGAGGACAAAGGCACAGATCTTCACTCATTGTTATAGTTTTGCCTTTGTTCCCTTTGTTTCTTCTTCTTCTCCTTCCTCTTACTCCTCTTCTTCTTCCTCTCTCTCACACATACTCTCTTCCTTACTTTTTAAATTAAAGTTAGAATTTAACATACTTCAGGCTTGCCTTAAGCTCACTATGTATTCAAGAATGAATGCAGTGATCTTTCTGCCTCTAYTTCCTGGGAGGATAGATTAYAGGAATGAACCACAGCCCTGGTTTAGTCAGGGCTGTGGCCAAAACCCAAAATATTCTAAATTTGAGGCATGCATGGCAACAGCTGAGCTGCATTCCCAGAATTTGTTGTAAGCTTTTTATGACATCATCTAATGAAGCCCATGCCAGCCTTGAATTCACTGTATCCAATAATCACCTGCAGTCTCTATTCTTTTAGTTCTGAAATTATTTAGAWTTTTCAAATACACACAGCTCTAGGAATTTACATAAGTAGAAGACTATTTCTTCGTTGAAGTTTGTTAACTAAATTCACACTGCAGTTAAAATGGGACTGCTCAGTCAAATTCTTCAGAAGTACCAGTGAGGTCCAGGTAACTAAAATGCTAGTTTAGGCCTTGTGTTATATAGTAACAATGAAGATTCCAACAAATCCACCTAGCTCTTTTCTTCCATGGAGATCTGAGGTACTTTTCCCTTTACAGGCTCTCTTCATAGTGATATACTTTATTCTTTTAAGAATAATATTCTCAAAAGTTATGAAAATCTAGAGTTAGATGATATGGTTTTATCATTCTACCTTTCTGACCATAGAATTGAACAAAGTTTGAAGGTTTAATTCTTTGTTGAATTTCCCCCAAGCAGTGGGAAGTTTTTTAATAAACCAAAGAAATTTCCATTACTTACTATAATATTTTGTATGTGTGTGCATGCTATGCTGTGTGTGTATCTGAATCATTAAAAATTTAATTTTGTCATTGAGAAATATCATTAATCTATAATTGGCAAATGGTATTTTTTATTTTACATTTCTTGAGTGTGTTTCTATCAATTYTATGAATGCTAAATATCTAGAACACAGACACACAAAGCCACCTTTTCAACCACCCTCTATGTATAGAGAGTTTGTAAATGCCTGGTGTCTTACTGGTGTGGTTTTAATCTATCCCCTCACAGAAAGGGAGACCCCTTCAGACAACAGTCCTGACTTAAGGAACTATAAAATCCTCTTACATGAGTGTGACTGAGTAAAAAACATCCTGCCATTTGTACAGCTTTTCTCAGCAGAGAAGATAAACAAAAGTAATTAAAGATGTAGTTAAGATAACTATTGTAATTTGAATATGAAATGTCCTGTAGAGTCTCACATGCTTTGAATCCTTAGTGCCCAGTTGATGGCTCTGTTTGGTAACATTGTGCACCCTTAGGGAGTGAGTCAAAGGAGATGGGACTTGAGAGTTTTTAGCCCCRTCCTATTTCYTCTTTTCTCTCTGCTTAATTATTATTTATTAAACATGAAACCACATTAATTGCTTATGTATATCATGACATTTAACTATCAAATAACTTAATGACATAGACTATGGAATCCTGTATTTTTCCCAGTTGCGGAAAGAGAGACTCAGAAAACTCAATAGCCATTTCAGATTGTAATTAGTGAGGCAGCAGTTGCCATGTAAAATTAATTGCTCCTATGATTCTAGGGCCTGTCTCACTTCCCTCAAACTCTTTGCCTAGACTGATGGAATTTTGTGTCTTGATGCTGGTAGCTTCACTGGCTATGCCTAATATGCATATGTATGTATTCTAGGGAACTCAAACCAAGAATAGTGCCTGGAGAGATTGTCTTGTTCCTTTTCCACTGAGTTTCTTGTTTGGTTGACCAAGTTTGGCTGTTCTTTGCCTCACTCAATTATGTACTTGGAAATTAACATTTTCATTGATCAGTATTCAGGTCTAAACTTGGGTGTCTCTCAATGTATTCTTGTCAGATGACAGGTGATTCAGTTACAGTCAGTTTTCAAACTTCTCTTTGATAGTTACTGATAAATCATGGACAAGCATAGATCTAGAGCAATGTAGTTGGTTCGGTGGTCAAGGTACTCAGAAAGCCTGAGCACACCAGTCAGGGATTCCTACACATTCTAGAAGGGGAACTAGAAGCCAGTCAGAAAAGACATCATGGACACTGCACCAAGCATGCAAATTGTATAAACAAAGGAGGGCAGAAAGACCTGAAAATGTGAAGAAGGGGCAGGAACTGCCAAATGTTCTGAGCAGGGGGCTGGAAGAATGGCCATGTTCATAAAGTTCATGCTGTGTAAGCACTTTGAGGACATGATTTGGTTTGGATCCTGGGCTCTTGTAGAAACTTGGGTATGGTGCCAACAGCTGTAACCATAGTACTAGAGGGCAGTGATAAGTGGTTCTCAAGAGCTCAGTGGACAACTAGTTTACCTGTAGTTGTGAGGTTCAGTGTGGGACTCTGTCCCAAAAAATGAGGTAGGCGCGGACACCAACTCACTCAGGGTCTGGGTGCTCTGGGCCCGGGACCTTGACCCAGGCAGCCAATTTGCATCGGGTCAGAATGATGGGTGGTCACTGAGATCACCTACCCAGCTGCCAACTCGACCAGAGATCTGTGCAGCCTGGGCCGGGAGGCCCAAGCAGGAAGGCCACCTTGCCTCAGGGCACCACAGTCTACTAATAGCAGAGACCAGGTACGGGGGGCAGAGGCCAGGATTGACGGCAGCTGCTCTGTAGGGCTCTTGCCCACACCCAGAGCAGAGAGAACCCGGTGGCGGTCCCTAGAGACCAGCCTGTCTGGCATGCAGCAGAGGCCACAATCTTGCCTCAGGTCAGAGCTGCAGGAGGTCACCGACCCAYGTGGACACCAAGTCTCTCAGGGTCTGGGCGCTCTGGGTCCGGGACCTTGACCCAAGCAGCCACCTCGCATCGGGCCGGAATGGCAGGTGGTCACTGAGATCACCTGCTCAGCTGCAAACTCGCCTGGAGACCTGTGCAGCCTGGGCCTGGATACCCAGGCAGGACAGCCACTTTGCCTCAGGGCACCACAGCCTACTAACAGCAGGGACCAGGTATAGGGACAGAGGCCAAGACCGACATCTGTGCGTGTCGTGCCTGGCATACAGTAGAAGCAGCCACCTTGCCTCGGGGCACATCAGACAGCTAACCAGACAGAGCCCTGAGGACTGAGAGCACCACCATCTAGGCTCCAGCAATCCAACCAAGGAAGCTCTACTCCTGTAGGGAATCTCGAGGTCAGACAGAGCCCCAAGACCTGCCACCATCTTGCAGCTGCTGGCCTGACCAGGTCACCATAAAAAACCAACAGAGGAGCCCAGGTCACCATAAAGATCTAACAGACGAGCCCAGATCTGT
>BDUI01006646.1:61765-75712 GCA_002335545.1 Apodemus speciosus
TGTGTGTGTCTCCCTGTCTCTCTGTCTCCCTGTCTCTCTCTCTCTCTCTCTCTCTCTCTCTCTGTGTGTGTGTGTGTGTGTGTCTCCCTGTCTCTCTGTCTCCCTGTCTCTCTCTCTCTCCCCCCTTGATCTACCACTTCAATCTGATGCCCTTCTTCTTCTGATTTTGTCTATATTGATAATGCCTGCAAAATGAGTAGTCACTTCTCTTAATTACTTTCTGGTCAGAAAGAACCTACACTTCTGGACTCTAGCCAAGGCTGCACCCAAGTTTCAATATGAGGAAAGCCAGTGGAGAGGAAGATGTGACCTGTTCTCTCAGATGACTATAGTGGAAGTACCACAGACCCCAGTGGGGTGGAGGTGATGTTAATAGRTAAAGTACCTCCTTAAAGCTCCATTTATGTCCTCTAAAAAGGTAGTACATTTCCCTACTTCAATTAATCAAGTCTTTCTAATTCCTATCATTGACTGACAATAATATGTAGGTTAGAGATCAGTACAAACGGATAATGGAAAATGAAGCAAACTGTTGTTCTGAGATAAAGGGGCAGACACTGGCTTTCTCTCAATTATCTTGGAAGGCACAAAAAGAGACAGGCAAAAAGTCAAAYGTATATTCTATTGTTTACAGTTCTCTGATTTGGGCTAAGGAATACACTTTAGTAATCAATTTTAATTAAAGATTCAAGGAAAAAWTTTTTATCATAAGCAAAGATACAATATGAATCCAAATGCAAATTTGTCTGAGTGCTTAAGAAAAAATTTCTAGAAATTATACACTTCACTGGTCACTGGCTACTCTCTTGCTATTCAAATTCCCACTGCTCTCCTGAGACTCAGAACCTCTAGATGTGACATTTGTGTGAGAAATCTGTAAAAGCATTAACTTAAGTCACTACATGTAAAACTGTCATTCTGTAAAAGGTAAATGAACTAATAAGAGGAGGGGGAGAAGCATAGGAGAAGAAAGCATGGAGAAGGAAGCAAGCAAAGGAATGGGGAAGGTGAATAGAGAAAGAAGGTACAGTGAGAAGACAACTGAGGGTGGAAGTTGTGAGATTAAACAAGATAAGGGAAAAAGCCTTTATAGACTGAGCAAAAACACAATAGTGATCATCAGCCACCAAACCTAAAGAGAGCAGAGCTAATTCTGATATTTTGAACATGCCTACCCCAACCCCTTTCCTGTCTTCATACTATTGCTACCTGGACAGTCTGTCCTCCCAGTAGTCAAATGTTCATTACAGACCCTTTTCTGTAGTTTCTCTCCTAATGGTTTCTGCATGGCTAATTTCTATGAATTTTAAGGTATTTCTCATAATTACAGATTTGAGGAATTAGTGAAATCATAGAGGAGTTGTTTACAGAGAGTAGGTAGGAGTGATGGAACTACATCAATATCCAAATGCATCCTGTAAATGGTTGCTCTGYATCCAACACACCTTGCTGAGAAGCATCATATTTGGTGATTGCCCACACAGTATAACAAATCAGAGATGAAATCCAGCAGACACGCAAATCTCTACACCCCCTGTACAGCAATGATCTCAGAGAACAACATCCATAATCCACAAGCTACATGACCTCACAGAAATAGAACCACTGGATTCAAGGAAAGGCAAGTGGTATTTAGAAGGAATAAAGAAAAAACAAAACAAGAATTGAAGATGCACTCAGGCACAGTGGCTGAAGACCACTTATTAAATACTGTTCTCTCTGTAAGCTAAATTATTTCTTAGTGTGTTTTTATGATGTATATACCTGTATGATGTGTGTGTATGTTTATCTGTATGTGATATTTGTGTGATGTGTGTGTGTGTTTATGAAATGTGTGATGTTTGCAGCTATGTATATTTTTGGTGTTCATTCAAGTGTTGGGAGAGTTTTTACACATATCTTGGTGTATATGTGGATGTTAGAGGCCTTAGGAATACTGTGGTTACAGAATATAATACCATGTCTGGATTTTTTCTGGGGGCTGGACAATCAAACTTTAGCCCTCAGTCTTATACAAGAAGATCATTGTTTTGTTTTTTTCATTCATTTCTTCTAAATACCATTTGCCTTTCCTTGGATACAGCCATTCTCTTTCTGTGAGGTCATGCAGTTTGTGCATTATGGATGTTGTTCTTTGAGATCATTGCTGTAGAGGGGGTGTAGAAGATTTGAGGGTCTGCTGGATTTCATYGCTGATTTGTTATACTGTGTGAGCAGCACATTAGTTATTGAGCCCTGGAAAGTTTCTTATACTGTTATGGAGTTTGGACTGTATTCTGAGGAATGTTTTTGCTTCAAAGATAAATTGTTAAAAATGATATGCACAGAAATGTGTTGTGTCTTTCCTGTTGCAGTGTCACCCTGAAGAGTTTGGTAGATTCTGCTAATTTAGGAAACCGATAGAGTTAACACCCTATCCTAAGAATCTGCACAAAGGCAAATAGACAGTATAGAGACATTGGGATTTATGCTTTAAGATAATTTACCAATTATAATGCATCAACCTGAAGCACTCAGCTTTAGAAATTTTCCTTGCACATAGCAGATATTCAAGAGAGTTAGGCTGCCTAATCCATCCCCAGCTGAGAGAGCCAGCATCCATATTGTTGAGCTTTAATTATACATTCCTTATTGATGAGTTTTCATTTTGCTGACACAAACCAGTATGATTTATAGACTAGAAGATTGCATCAGAGTGACTGATCCAGGCAACATGTGCAATATGGTGTCGTTTGTATGAAATATACTCGATTCAGAAAATGGACACTTAATTCCCAGAAAAGAACTTCATTTCAGAGTACAAAATACCTTTTGATCATATATTGCTGTCATTTGTCACAAGCAATGTAACTATTTACATGTATATTTTAGCTGCAAATTGGTTTTGTAGGCTTAGTAGCTAATATGTTCATGTGCCTTAAATCTACTTGGTCATGATTCTCATTGAGGTATTGTGTGAACTGAACTTCCAAATGACTTTTCTTCCTTAGTAGGTGTTAACTGAGCTGCTGTAATTATCTCATTTAGTTTTCTTAACATTATTTTGTTTTACTTCATTTGAAGTCTCATTAATCCTTAAAAAGGAAAAAAAAAGTGGAAGTTCTGGGGAGATAGCATAGGTGGTAAACTTCTTTTTTTGGGGGGGGGGCGGATTTGGTTTTTATCAAGACAGGGTTTCTCTGTATAGCTGTCCTGGAACTCACTCTGTAAACCAGGCTGGCCTCGAACTCAGAAATCTGCCTACCTCTGCCTCCCAGAGTGTTGGGATTACAGGCATGAGCCACCACCACCCAGTGGGTGGTAAACTTCTTAATTTGAAAGCTTTAACACCTAAATTTGACCCTTAAGTCCCACAAAAAAATCCACATATAGCATTCAGAAGATGGCTTACTTCATAAAAGTTCTAACCATGCAAGCATTGTGATCTGTATTTTATACATGAAACCCACATTAAGGTAGAAGGAGTGAATCAATCCACAAAGTAGGTTATGCATTATTCTTCCAATGTGTCATACATAGATTTTAAGAGCATGCAGCCACCAGGTAAGCAAAATACACACCAACACACACCATATTTAAATAATATATCTGGATGTTGTGACATGTATGTATAATCCCAGAGCTGGAGGTCACCTAGGACTAGTCTCATGCCTGCCTAGACTAACTGGTGAACTCTAAATCAATGAGAGACTCTGTCTCAAGGTAGGTATATAACATTCTTAAAGATATCACACAGTCTGATCTTCAGGATCCACATGCACAAGCACACATGTGCATGCACATATATACACAAATTTAAAAGAGGGAAATTTAAAATCTTACTCCTATTGRCCAAATAATGGCTCACAATTATTTTTAACTATATTTCTAGGGTTTACTTGTTGCCAAGCTTTTCACCATTCCTGAAGGTCATTTAGTTAATAGTTAACTTAATAGTCAATCTTCACTTCTCTAACTACATAGAAAACTTGACTTTATGAAAGAAAAACAATACTTAAGACTAAGTTCATTGGCAAGATCTTCAAATGGATAACATACACTGACTCTGGACATTTATACCTTTCTGTTCACATCTAAGAAAATGACATGGATTTCTCAAAAATTTTTAATAAGAGTAATGAAGTGGATTTGCCATTAAATGAAAATAATTTCCATAATTCAGCACTAAATTCCATTAAATAGGATCCAAATATTCTGTATATTAAACTTAAGATAATGAATGAACATTATTGTAACAATGGGGCCACWTATCTTTCAAATTATAGATGAAGTATTAACTAACATTGCACTAAAAAAGTTAGGGATGCAGGAAAAGGCTGGGAGTATGAAAGGATATCAGTGGGGGACATCTTTAGAAGTAGCTGGAGATAGGAGATTGGGGAGAATGCAGGGAATCTATGGGGTGACCCTATCTGAGATTTCCTACCATAGAGAATATAGAGACTGAAGTGACCACTTCCTGTAGCCATGTACAACTTCCAGTAGAGGGAGGAGGACATTAACCCATCCAGAAAACCTTCAAACCAAAGTTTGTTCTGCCTACAAGATGTGCAAGTATAGACATGAATCAGACACTAAAGGGAACAGCTGATCAAAGACTGTCTCAATTTGAGACCTATCCCATGTGGGAAAGCCAACTCCAAACACTATTAATGATACTCTGTAGTGCTTGCAGATAGGAAGGTCATTATAACTGTCTGCTGAGAGGATTCATTCTGTAGCAGATGGAAACAGATGCAGAAACCCATGGCCAAACATCAAACAGAGCTCAAGGTTTCATGTGGAAGAGTTGGGAGTAGAATTTAATGATCCATAAGAGTTAACACTGAAAGAAGCCCTTCAGTGTCATCTGACCTGGGTCCATGGGAACCCACAGAGATGAAACCACCAGCCAAAGAGAATGCAGGTGCCATACCCCTACAGCCTTGTACCAGATGTACAGCTTAGTCTTCATGTGGATTCCCTAYCAATTGGAATAGGGTGTATCTCACTATGCTGTCTGCCATTGGATGTCCTTACCCTAGCTGGAYGACCTGCTTGGGCTCAGTGGAAGAGAGAATGATGCTTAGTTCTTTTGGGAATACATGTTTCAACATACACTTGATGGAAGGGGAGCTCATACTKCTATACTAACCATATAACTAGGGAGAGGGAGTTTTAACGGAGGGACTGGAAGAAGAGGAGAAGATATGGGTTGCAATCAGGCAAAAAGGAAGTTAATCAAATTAACTCTAACTTGTAGTAAATTCAGGTGGCTAAAGATTCCTTGCTCCCCAGTGCATAAATGAATTCTTGGTGCCCAAGTTAGGCTTTCTCTGCAATGAATCTAGAGAAATATGCAGTAGGAGATCCATACTGCATATCTCATACTCTATATGACAGTCTGAATTTTTGTTTCATATTGCAGTTGACTTTGACTTAGAATTTCCACAGCAGTGGCAATTAATAGTTGTTAAAATAATAACATGAAGAAAACATGTCTTAAACACAAGTCTCTGCCAATACAGAGTAGAAAAATCTCAGTTTAAGATTGAAATGTTTTGCTAAAAATCCATTAAATCATTACTTCATTCATCTGCTTACTCAGTATTTTAACTACTGGATAAAATAATTCAAATAAATTATGAAAAAGAGTCAATATATCTTAGTTGAAGCAACAAGTATTACAGAACGTGCTATAAAAATCTGATAAATAGGGGCAACCCAACCTAAACTGAGAAAAAATTAAAAATAATTTCATTTAGCCTGTGATGTCATACATGCAACATATCTTGATCCTTAATATCTCCCCTGCTACTCTTCCAAATATTCCCAGCACATGCCATACTAAACAGAATGAGAGGAGAAGAAGAAGAAGAAGAAGAAGAAGAAGAAGAAGAAGAAGAAGAAGAAGAAGAAGAAGAAGAGAGAGAGAGAGAGAGAGAGAGAGAGAGAGAGAGAGAGAGAGAGAGAGAGAGAAATGGAAGAGAAGTGGTGAGAGAAATAGAGAGAAAGGAGAGAGGGTATGTAGTTGACAAACGGTGAGGGAAAAAATTAAGTGAAAATGGTACTATAAGCCAAATAATAAATAGCACATTTAAATATATCCAAGAGACATGAGTAGTGTGCTTTGTTTGTAAAATGTCGACCTCTAGAATTGGTTAGGAAGGATATTGAGGGTGATATTTGGATTATTATACAAAGCCAGATCAAGGCTTGTACCATATCACATAAGATGATGCTCCATAGCACTGAGAACTATAATCTCAGCAGAGCAATGATCTGACATTGACAAACTTATGAAAAGAAAGGCAACAACATTGACAAACTTATGAACAGAATGGCCACAGAAGTGCCCTTTCTGGCATTGTGTTGTGCTTGTGTATTCACAACAGGGTATTCTAAATCACTTCTTAAATGTTTTTTTCATCCCTTATCAAACTTTTAACTAAAAAGTATGAAAGAAAAGTAACTCCTCAACCTGGTAGAAGCCCAGATATAAACTTGCTTTTCTTTGAAAAATATGATATTTACATTGATGCTTCAAGTCTTGGTCTGAAAGTTTTTGTCATTTTCTTTTGTTCAGGTATGACTCAAGAGTTGGTTTTGTGGAAAACTGCTAACTCATGGTCTTCAAGGCTAAAGTTATGAAACTTATCTTATAATCTTGCCAAATTCCTACAGATGCTATAGAAATTACATTGTAACATACATTGGAAAATACTTTGTTGAAAAGCTATTGCTGCTTAAAAATTCATCTAGGTCAGGATTCAGAAATTTCACATTGCTGAAACTAGTGATTTGGGGGACATGGTTACATATTTGAAATTCATTCATATAAACTAGATCACTTTATCTTGCTGAGCAGCCTTGTAAAGTATGTGTGTGTCATAAGGGATGCGTGCTGCATATTTACTAACAGGAATTAAAATTTCATTAAATTCTTACTCTGATTATATGTATCTCCCAGTTTTGAAGTACATTGATTTCAAACACATAGAAATGAAATAACCAGTAAGTAGCATCTGTGGTTAACAGTGAGAACCCATTGCAAGTAAGCATTGTCTTCCTACCTAAACCTCAGCAAAATCAAGGTCATGGGGAAAATGAGAAACTTGTAGAAGGTCACTAGGCAAGCATGGGAGTTGGTAAATGGATGAAATGGTTTCTTATRGAAGTATAAAATGTCATCATTGTTTCCAAATCAATACAACGCAACTTCTCAAAATTGTAAAATGCCATTTACTTCTGCCTTATAGATAATTACACCCACTCCCCATCTTATATATTGTGAGTAATTATCACCCATAGCTTACATTTTGTCACAGTCTGGGTTATCAACTGAAAGTCAATTKAAAACTACAAAATTTAGAGATGCTTCAAATCCTACCATTATATCTTAAATTGATACAAGAAACTAAAGCACTTCACTCAAAGGAAACTGAGGACAGTTGTACATATGGGCAGAGAAGCAGGAAGGCTGTAGCTGGGAAGATGGTCATTCCTTAGAATTAGAATGCAGATGAGGGCAGAGATGCTCCAATAGATATTAATCTTCTCCAACATCTGATCCTTTATCATGAAATCCCTGCTCTAGTTTTTCATTTTTATTTTATAGTTGCAAAATGATATGGGGGCTAAAGTGAAGAAAATGGAAAATGATTTCATGTCAATAATTAAAGGTCAAAATGAATGGAGTAAGTTTTCAGACTCTGCTAACTGACCAGTACAGGGGTCCCTCCCTTCTGGTAGCTAGCTGTAGATGCCACAGAAAATACTGCACAAACATTCTCTTGATCAACAATAACTGAACATAGTCCATACTATCCTTCCATTTTGTTTGTTAATAGCCTTCAGATAATTCAAAGTCTCATATCTCTTTACTATCATGATCAAGTTCTTAAGCTTGTTGTGAAACTCAGCATGGGAGAAAAATCTAGAATATGGAGTTTTATATTCTCATCACAATAACATGTCTCTGAGACTAAAAATGAGTAACAATAAACTTCAAAGAGGTACTTAGTGAATGTTCTAAGTTATTTCAGAAAAATTAAATCGATTTTAAAATTTAAAATTACCTCATGTAATATGTTTCTTTAAAAATGAAGATAATATTTCTGTGTGTGACCTATGCAAACTGCCTGTTTTTTTTTTTTTTTTGGATACCTTACTTCTGTCATGACAAAAATTTAACTTGCCTAATTGTAGATGAATGCCCTTAGTAAGATATTTAGCTGCTGTTCAATTTGGAGTAGACACATATCTCAGTAGCTTGCTGCATTTTACTGGCAGGCTGGAATAGACAATAATTAAATATGTGTTTGACCTCTGGTCTGAGACTTCATTGGGACTAAAACATCTTAGATGCTGACTTCTGGCCTCATTTCATCAAACTCCCAAGTCATACCATAGTTTCTTGTGTCAAAGCAGTTGAATATATAATTCTTTTAATTTTTTTACAATTATTTATATATACCAGTCCTCTCAGAATATACCCAAAGGAAACATTAAAACTGTTTAATATCCTGAAAATCTAAAATGGTGATATTTCCGGAGGTTCTTATTGCTGGTAGATAATTGCCTCCTCACCATAGATTTGTGATATCTGTATTATTGGCTAGAAGACTTTTAGTCTGACTTTGCTTTCATTTTGCTTAATTAGAAACTTATAAAATTTGTAATTGAATAAGCATTCAATTTTCCCTGTGGATATAAATGCTTATATTTGAGACAGAGTATGAGCGAAGCAAATAGGTATACAAGTAGGTGCACAGTACACAACAATAATAACAGCAACAGCAAGTCATTACAAAAGACGGCAAAGAATAATAAGTTACTTTATAAGAAACCCCACATTTACAAATTAATACCTTTAGTTGTCTSTCCATAATGGAAGAACCTGGGCACACACTCTGTCTTCAAAGCTGACATTACTAATGACACAGGAAACTCGTCAAAATGTAGGGAAAATAATCTTAAACAATTCTCACAAATCAAATTAAAAAGGAAACTCTTAGAATTTCTAACACATCAAAGTATTTATGTGAACGGGAGCTGATTGTACATCCATAGCATATCCATTGTGCACAACAGCCTAGAGAAGTTGGAAGATATTCATGATTGCTTTATGATCTTTACCTTATAGGCTCCCAAGAACACTAATATGCATTGATTTCAGAATCAGTGCCTGCTGTAAGCCTATTGTTTACTAAATGTATACAGTTTTTACAGTGCAATCAATGTCCACTGCTATTCCTTAAGAAAACCACCTTTAGAATACTTTAGAATAGTCATTCCCTAAATTGCCATGTTGGTTAGAAGTGGGATGCAACTGTCACTTAGGAAATTCTCAAGTTCATTATCACCACTGTTTAAATGCCCAGTCCTGGCTTTGTAACAACTGTGGCTGTGATAGGCCGAAGTCTTAAACACATAGCATTTAGTTTTATGTACATTATTAAAAGATATTGAGCACAGTTAAATTAATTTACAGAAAATATAGCTCCAAGAAGGATTTTTCAAGAACCTCAAGTATGCACTCGTGCTATACAGTCTAATCATTTAATCAGTATCCCTCRCTCCCAACTTTTGGATCCTCAAAGTATGCATTCTTTTCAAATAATGGAATGTGCTAAGGACAAAGCAGAGTTCAGAGCCACACCTTTGAATCAGTTGGAAAATACTGACCTCTAGTGTTCCAGAAGGTTCACTAGTGAGCTCAGTAACAAAGTTCACTTCCTAAAGCTCTTGGTCTTTCTTTGGGGCACCATAGAAATACTTTCAAGGACAAGGGGTGAAGAAGAGGAGGAAAAGGTAACCTACTAGAAGAGGGAGAAGGCAAAAGAGAAATAATTTTACCTGAMTTAAACTTGCCTCAATATATCCTCTAAAATAATTTACTAGCTTATCCCAACCTGAGGAGAGGGTAGCCACTTTGGCCTTCCTTTATAACATAAATTTTAAGAAAATATTACAACTATGGATTGTCAGCTTTCCAATCTTTGTATGAGAGAAACACAGATTGTACGTTGAATATCTATTCACTCGTGTTTCCTTTAGAATGCAAGTTATTTGACAAGATACTGTAAGGATTAAGGAATAAGGCAGAAGGATCTTCTGTAGTAAGTCAGTTCACTTTTTATTCTTTTTAATTGATACTAATAGTACAAATTAAAAAAGTAAAATTAATTGATCTAATCTGTATGATGTTTCTGAGGTTCAGTAYAGGAACAGATGAGGAGACAAAACAGAAACTTGTGGGCCAGTAGTAAGCCAGCGTTGCAAACAACACAGATGGCTTAATTGCATCYTTTTCTATTTAGGAGTTACCAGAGAAGGAAAAACTTCCCTTCCTCTGCCTAGAGAAGCAGCTGAGCAATTGAGCTTGAACCTCTCACAGCTTTAGTGAATTACTCAAGTTTGACAAACTAAATTCTTTAAATAAATAGTGCAGGTGGCAGATTTCTGGAAGTCAAAAAATCCTGCCTATTAAATTCAGTGTTCTATGCTTGCTAGGGTGGAAATGTGGATAACATGGTACATCCTCATTCTTTCATGGGCACTAGGATTTTGAGCGTGGAGTTTGTATTTTTTAAAGCATTCCATCCTGTAATAGAGCAGCCACTGATTTCATGAGGCAATTACATTGGGGCTACAATTCTTAGACCCAAACGCCTAAACATTTTATACGGGTACTCATTGGTTACAAAATGCCTACCGCAGGAGAGGGCTTGGTATTTAGCGAGGAAGTTAGGGAAGAAGTGTTTCGGGCACATTGCAAATCGGTGGGAGCTACAGTCCGCTGTTATCACCTCGCTAGGAGGCTYCTGAGTGTCTTTGCCCCTAGAGGCTTGTTCCTGGACCGTGCATTCCTGGCCGAGATTAATAACCCTGAATATAGCAGCAAGTTAAGGGAACTTTTGTGATTCCAAAAAAGGGCAGGCAATCGAGCACAGCAAGCTCATTAGAGCTCTGATAACTTTTGGGGTGCTTGGATTAGTCGAACCACACTGGTTAGGGTTTTTCACCCTGCTCTTTTCTTTTACCCAGAGCATATACGGTCAGACAATGGATAGTTATTCTGAGGAGCGTCCTACCTCACCTCACCTTCCCGCCCCCAGCTCCAAGTACTCACAATTTGTCGCTGTTAATCCTAAATGCCACAATCCAGAGAGCACCAAAGTCAAAACGCTATTTAGTCTTGGTACAGAATCCATTTCCTCCAAGTGAGCGATCTCTTCCAATAGAATCCCAAATTCGCAGGCACGAGCGTTGGCTTTTCTCTCTTTTCCCTTCGCTCTATTTCAATATTCCCTCTCCTCTGCACAGCCTGACCCCCTCTCACCGCCTTGAGCCCCTCTTCTCCTTCATTCCATCCTAATCCTCAGAAGCTCCATCGAAACTGCAGCAGGGCTTCCTCTGAGATGCAAGCAGAGATCGAGGTACGTAGTTCCTGCTACTGTCCCTTTCTCTGCTTGCCTTCCTCGCCTGCCTCGCCTTCCTCTGGATTCTTTTTTAAAGGTTCAGATCAAACTCCAGGGCAGCTCTTGGAGCCCGGCTTTGCCAATAGCTGAAAGCACCTCATTCGGGAACGAGAGCTAGATTCAGCACCAGGGTTGAGGACAGCTCCTTATGGGCGCCTTCTGCGCAGCCCCGCCTCCGACTGAACCCGCCCCGCACTGGTCCATAAAAGTGGCCTGGGCGGGTCCTTGGTCGCTAGGATGTCCCCAGCAGAAGCTCTGCTGTGGTATGCTTCATCTATGTGCTATGTGCTAAGGGAAAAGATCTCTCTCTCTCTCTCTCTCTCTCTCTCTCTCTCTCTCTCNACAGATTCCTGACAGCATTTGGACTCAGCTTCTGGCTCTGCTGCTACTGGATACTGAAATAAATTTCAAGCAGCCTTTGCATAAATCCTGACCATTGCAGTCTGGGAGCTCTTATCACTGGAATACTGAATGACAATTCAATGGAAATTGGAATAGCTGACAATTATTATATTAAAGAAAGAATTATGGAAGTCCTATTATCTGTAAACAAACAGCCTTCAGTGTATACTTTAGCTGGAAACAATTATGTCAGTAAATTTTTTCGTTCACAGAAAACTCAACACAAGGTGTTGAGGTATTAACTATACATAGGGACTTTGATAGCCAATATATCAATGCTGGAGAACATACCCTTGTTTCTCCTCTTTGGAGGAGGATACAGAACGGAAAGTGGTAAAGGGAATCTAAGTTTCTTTGTATGGGTTGTTTTCCCTTACACCCTTTCTAAACATAGGCTCAGAGATGCTGCCATCCCAGACCCTAATTTTTGAGAGTCATACATTGATCTTCTGGCTAGTTTGGTCATACTTAAAAGACCTTGAACACACACACACACACACACACACACACACATGTGTATATATATATATATATATATATATATATATATATGTATATATATATGTATATATGTGTGTGTATGTGTGTGTATCTATGACCCTTATTCACTTTGTATGTTTTTGTATATGTTCGTATATGTATATTTTTCTATTTCTTGCAAATATTAACATTTTTATTTTATATGTATGTGTATATATGTGTGCCTACAGGGATGTACTTGCATTCTCAAAGGCCATAAAATAGTGTTAGAGGTCCTGGATCTGGAGTTACAGATGGTTGTGAGGTCCCTGATGTGGAAAGTAAACTCCTAACTTCTATAAGAACAGAAAGTGCTCTTAACCACTGAGCCATCTGTCCAGCCTCAACTTGGGTAGTTTTTAAAGGAATAAAATATTACAGACATAACTCAAAACTTTTTGAAGTTTTTGCTTTTAAAATATTTGTATCTTGGAACACCGAAGACACAATCCGGATACCAAATGATGTCCRACAAGAAGGAAAGAGTGGACCCTGTTTCTGGAAAGGCACAATGCATCAGTGTAGGGGAATACCAGAAAAGGGAAGCGGGAAGGGGTGGATTGGGGAACAGGGGGAGGGAAAAGTGCATGTGAGACCTTTAGGGGGCCGGGAACCAGGAAAAGGGAAATGAAATGTAAATAAAGAATATATCCAATAAAAAAATTGTACCAGTTCATTACTGTAAAAACATAGTTTTTATGCATTATCCCCATACATGAGTTTCTATGAATTCATTGCCATCCTTAATTATTACATTGTATTATTTTGATGAACATTTGACTACATTTCATTAATTGATAAATGGTGATGTTGGGAAGAGAGTAGAGTTGGTGACATGCTAAGATAGGATGCAGGAAGCTTTGGGTTCAATCCTAGTACTACAAAGCTGAAGGTGTTTGTGGGGCCTGGTGTCGCATACCCATAATATTATCAGTATGGAAATGGAGGCAAGAGAACCAGACGTTCAAGAYTATCCTAGCAACAAAAGAGTTCCAGGTCATGAAGGCTACTTGAGAACACACTCCCCCACTATATATATGGCTTTTTATCTATTAACCTTCCTATTTATCTATTATCTATCACCTGTTTACCTGTTATCTCCACAATATGTATAGAAATGATATCAAACTATCTTTTTCTCTTTTTAATCTATTTGATATTATTATACTAATTTGCTGTTTTGATGCATGAATCCCTACTTGTTCCCTACTCCTATATTGTTAACTTTTATGACTCTACCAATGTTAACTCATTAGTAATCCTTTTTAAACCTTCATTATTTCCATTTTGTCCACCAATTTAAACTATACAATGCTTTAAAACCCTGGTAATTTTCTTACATTTAGTAGTGAAAATTCTGCATTCTTAAGAATGTTTTTCCTWTYGGGTGCTGTGTCTCTCCACTATTATATAATAAGATGGWATAAATTCATGTTTCTTCCTTTGCTAAAAGTGTATGAGATTTCCTAAAAGCACCTTGGATTTTTTGAAGAAAACAATGATAACTAAGAATAAAATCTAGTATTCCTCAATAGCATCACAGCTTTTTATGTACCCCCAAAAT
>BDUI01006648.1:10126-28442 GCA_002335545.1 Apodemus speciosus
GCCTCACATTCTGACTTCTTCATGTCTAACTATCCTGGATATCTTGTTGTAACTAAAAATGTCAATTTGAGGTGCAATTCTTTTTTCCAGAAGAATCCTAAAGAAATGGGAAATAACAATTGGATTGCACAGTAGCATCTGCCACTAGCAAGCCCTGCCAGGACATGGCAGGAAGAGGGGCAGATTTTCAACAGAAATGGGACATTTGCATCCCCTCAAATTACCTTTAGCAAAAATTTAGTAATTATTGAGGAAATTGTGGTAGGGCTTAGCGTAGAGAATCCTAGCAGATTCTCCTGTAGGACAGTGTGCTGTGGGCAGCACATTAGCCATTCTATGATACGCTGTCACAGGGTGGGCAGTGGAAGGTGATGTGGAGACAGGACACGTCAACACAAGATGGGATCCTGAATAGCTCAAAGGATGTTAGCAAGACAAGCACACAAAAACAAGGAAAGCATGGCCTTCAGCTCCCTGGGTTGCTAACACTGACAGCGCCATGAGAGAGAAACTCCTCAACTCTGAGAGAGGCTTCAGTCATGCACGATGTCACCAAGTGGAGCTGGATGGAGGCACCCAGGAGGATTGATTGGCGTCCTCACAGCCCTTCTGAGAGTTTAAAATCCTGTCACTCATTTAGCATATAACAAGATATATGAATGTGTGTGTATGTGTGTTTGTGTGCGACATGTAATATATCTTAAAAAATCAAGAGTTGGTGGGTTGGCGTCGGCTCAGCAGTGTATAAATGGGAAGGCTGTCTTTGGAATGAGTCACTGCCCTGCTGCTAACGGGGCTTTAAAGTTGCTTCTCTTAGAGTTTTATTCTGAAGTATAATTCTCTGGTTTTTATTGAAAACATTTTAAAGACACTACTATATTAGGCCAAGAAATAAAGGTACCAGGGCTGAGAAACAGCTCAGTGTAGGGCTTGCCTAGCCCCCCCACAAGCTCCCGAGTTTTGATTTTCAGTACTTCATAAAGAAGGTCTATACCTCTAATAGAAGCACCCAGAAGGCAAGGAGAAGGTCAGAAGGTAGAGGCCACCTCTGCTACAAGTTCAAGGCCAGCCTGAAGTACTACATGAACTTCTGCTTCAAAAATACAAATAAGAACAAAAATGATTTTATAAAAAATTCACACAATACATTCTGATCATTTCTCCTCCCTCATCTCTTCCCAGACCCTTCTTACCTCCACACATCCAACTCCTTACCCTTCCATCTTGATCTCTTTAGAAAACAAATAGGCATAGAAAACAAACCAAATAGAATTAAGAAAAAAAGAAAGAGAAGCGTGAGAAACACACAGACATACACATACATACACACACAAACCTATAAAAACACAAAATTAGAAGCCATAATATAAAAACAAAAGATAAGAAAGATTAAAAATACCCAAACAAAGCAATATGGGAAGAARAACAAAACAAACAAACAAAAGGCACAAAAAGAATCTACAGCAGCACCACTGAGTCCGTTCTGTGTTGGTCGTCTGCTGCCGGGCATGGAGCCTGCCCTTAGATCGTGGTTAATGTACCCAGTGATACTCCATCGGAGAAAACCGGCTTTTCCTTTGCAAGTGGTTGTTGATTAGCTCTCTTCTTGGTAACGGATGGGAGCTTGTGTCTCCTTTCTCCTCTCAGCTCTGGGACAAAAAAAAAATTAAAATATTCTTAAACAAAGAAAATACTTTAATAAAATCGTCACATCTTGTATTACTTATTCCAAACATGAAGCCCAGCCAATATTTTTTGTTTGTTTTTTAATCCAARATCTCTTGTAGCTCAGGTTGGCCTTTAACTCACCACATAGCTGACCTTGAACTTTTGATCCTCCTGCCTCCGCTCTCCAAGTGCTGAGACTCTAGWCGTGCACCGCCATGCCTGGCTTATGCAGTGGTAAGGATGGAACCCAGGACTTTGTGCATGCTAGACAAGCSCTCTACCAACAGAGCCACATCCTCTGCCYCCAGCCAACATCTTACTATTTCTTCTCATCATATACTGTTTGTATTGATTTGGTTCCACACTTGAGTAGAAGACACGACTATTGATTTGGTTATCTATATATATCTAGAAAAATTATTTTTGATATCTTACTAAGAAACCGCTGGTTTTGCAAAAGCAGATACTATATTCTAGACCAGACCTCACTTTACATATAAAAGGTAAATTATGTACCTGTGAGACTGAATCTTATGTAGCCCAGGCTTGCCTTGCATCCGTTATGTGCACACAGATGACCATGAACTTCTAGTCTTCCTTCTGCCTTCTGAGTGCTGGGATARCAGGMATGGGCCATCATGCCSAGTTTCTGTGGGCTTGGAGCTCAACCCCAGCTCTCATGCACGCTCAGCAAGGACTCTACAGAGCTGCTATGTTCCAGCCCTCTGGTGCCTACTCTCTGGGAGGCATGACTCKTGGCACTTRCAGTTGTCCTTTGCTTCTATCCTATCATGTCCTTTAGCTCCAGGAGGAAGGCTCATTCTGATCCCCATGGTGAGATTTAGGGAGGGRCCAATGTCAGACAGCAGGGACTTTGGCTTAGCAATCAGCCTTGTAGCAGTGACTCCAGAATCACTAATGTACAACCCAACAACAGTCTCCTCCCCTGCCCCCCACACACTCATTTACCAGATGCTATCATCTCCTGCCTCTCTCACGGAGTAGAAGGATTTAGTTAGCTYTCACCATTTTCAGACACTTTAACKCTTCTTTCCAATACGAGCCTTTCTCCGAGTGCGTCAGGTAGGATCTGAGTATGTTCTGAAGGACTGGGATGGCCCAAGGCAGGGGGAAGCCCTGCTGGCTTGTCCATCTGCCTGGATAGCCATGGTGGAGGCAGAGCTTCAGAGAGCAAGGCTAAGGCTGGCCSGTGACTCTTGCCTATTTCCGCGTAGTCCTTGAATGTCTATAATGGGATGGCGAGGGTATCCCCTGCAGACTGGGGAGCACAGCAGCCCCAGCAGCCCCGGGCACACTCTGGGCAGCAGCCCGTYAGTGRCTTTACGCTTCCCCGAGCAGTAACATCTCCTGTCTGCAGTGAAGGAGAAGAACATACTCCTTTTATCCTTTTTTTAACTTCTCCAAGGCTGTGTGGTGCTGAGCTAGAAGTTTGAGGGTTTGTGCAGACAAGGTCAGCGCTCCCTCCTGAGCCCTGGCTGGAGCTGTCAACCTGACCACAAGCCTTAGAGGCTGTGTGGGAGTCTCCATGACCTAKGGGCTTGGGAATCCCAGGGACTAGCTATGTAAATTCCAGACACTGCTGAACATGAAAGACAAAAAGCTGGGCCACTTGTCTTACTGAGCAAATCTAAGGTGTACTACCAAGTGCTTGAAACCCAGAAAAGGTGATGGAGTTACAATCCAGCAGCTATTGAACTCCCCTGAGCCTCAGTTTCCCTGCTGTGCACTGGTAGATATTTATGRTCATTTGGATGCAGACAGTGGGCACAATGCTCTCGTCTGATTCTGCATCCATTTGTAAAGGTTAATAGTTATGGTCTTTGTTCATCTGGATTGATTGGGAATCCCTGGGGATGTTTAAGGATTCCCAGGAGCTCAGACTYGAGGCTTCAGTGAGGTGCTCAATTATTTAGTRTCTTTATTAAGTACCTGCTGTGTGCCAGGTACTATCTTGGGACTTTAATCAAAATTTAGGGAAATGATTCATGCATTGTCACCTTACAGAGCTTGTGATTGAGCAAAGGGAGAAGAGGGACCCTGTCTGCTGCAGGAGCCTGCCAGGAGGCGAGGCAAGGTCAGAGGAGTGCACACAAAAATGAAGCTTGTCCTGTCTGGGTGTGAGTGATTGGTGTCSYGCTAGGGTAAGGGCTCATCTGGACACTGCTGTGGGAATGGAACTCCAGCAGGACAGAGGCCTGCTTCCAGGGTAGAGTCTGCCAGTTTGGCCCTCTGCGCTGTGTCTTCTCTTTAAAACCTCTGTCATGGGGTTGGGAGGCTGGTTCGGTTGACAAACTGCTGGTTACACAAAGCATAAGGTTCTGAGTTCAGATATCCAGCACCTGTGTAAAAACCTGATGTATATGGGTTGGGGGGGGGCCTGAAATTCTAGCCCTTGGAGGTGGAGACAGGACAATCTCTAGAGCTTGCTGGCCAGCTAGTCTAGCCAACCAATGAGCTCCAAGTTCATTGAGAGATCCCTATCTGAAAACACAGGTGGGAAAGTAGTTGAGGAAGACACCATACCACGCAACTTTGACCTCTGGTCTACACACACACACACACACACACACACACACACACACACACACACACAGAGAGAGAGAGAGAGAGAGAGAGAGAGATAGTGAGAGAGAGACAGAGAGAGACAGAGACAGAGAGACAGAGACAGAGAGACAGAGAGAAGAGACAAAGACAGACATATACACAGAGGCACAGACACACACCATGCATGAACAGAAGCACACACATACACCACACATAGCACACACACATACATACCACACCACACACACACACACACACACACACACACACACACACACACACACACACCAGAGTCCTATGGTGAGGACTCTGGKGGCACACTACAGTAYTTGAGAAATAAAGGCAGGAGAACCAGGAATCCAGGGCCATCCTTGCCTACATAAAGTTTGAGTCCAGCCTGGATTAGAGGAAACCCTGCCTCAAAAACCTAAAACAAGAAAGAGAAATGCTCTATGAGAATCCAGACATATACAACCATCTTCCAGGCAGCCAGCCAGTGATAAACAAGAAGAACCTTTGCTTTAGGAAGGAAACTTCTAGATCTCAGGTCATTTGGTGCTTTCAAATAGAATTCGGGCCTGGGGTAGGGGCCCGGGAGCTGAGGAGGGTAGGGTGAGCTGCATGGGGCATGAGTGGGCACTAAAGAGAGGTGCTCAGGAGCACTTCCTCTGGTTCTGCTGGAGCACAGAAGAGCACAGAGGAGGAGGAGCCTATTGCAAAGTTCTCCCTGTCTCYCTAKGTGAGCGGTGGGGCGGAATCAAGTTCATCCTTCCAGAGTTATCCTTTCCTCTCCTCTCTTCCTTCTCTCTCCCTCCTCCATCTCTTCTCTTTCTTTATTCTAGTGAGGGGACCCAGGCTTATGCATATGCCAGCCAGGCAAGAGCTCAACCACTGAGCCACACCCCAGCCCATCTTTCTCAGTCTGTACCGTTGGTTTCTTTGTCTCCACCATCTGCTTCCTGAACACATACCCTGACATAGATTCATTTTGTTAATAAAGAAAACAATGTGTTCTTTCACTGTGTTTTTTTGAACCTGACATGAGGTGTGTGCCTTCAGGTTCCCAATGCCTGATATAATGACTCGAACCCCTCATCTAGCCAACAACCCTCTATTTAAGTGGGATTCCAGGGAGCAGGAAGCACCTTCTCAAAGTGGTGTGGGTGGAACCTGAGCTCACAGGATTCATGTATGCGTGCCACCAGCTGCAGGCAGGCARCTCAGCTTTCCCTCCCCCAGGAAAGGGCGGTAGCTACTCGGAGTCTAGAGAACCCCAGCAAAGTCCTCRGTCAGGTCTAGAGTGGCCTTCTTCGTTCTCCAGATTCTTTCTCCTTTTGTGCTCTAGTATGGATTCATCAACACCTGTCTGCAGTCTCTTGTGACAGAGAAATTTGGAGAGGAGACGTGGGAAAAGCTAAAGTAAGTACCCCTKTTGTTGTTGTTTTCCTTTTCCTTTGTTTTGAACAGTTCTAGTATTTCACTGACTTCTTGACTGAGACAGTTGAATGGGTAACTATACTACTTTAGCTCTCAGTGTGGTTTAGTGACTAGGACATCAACTGTAAATGCCATAAACATACTAGTTAGACACAGAGAAGACTCCTTAACCCACACCTGGGTTCTGTATGTCCACGTGCATGTATAAACTGTAGGGATGCATGTGAGTTTGTGTGCATGCAGAGGCCAAAGGTCACCATCAGAGGCTTTCCTCAGTCAGTCTCCATGATCTTGTTTGAGACAGGGTCTCTCACTGAACCTGGAGTTCACTGATTTGGTTAGACTAGCTGACCAACAAGTTCTAAGGATCTGCCTGCCTCTGCCTTCCACTATCCCATGCTGGGGTAACAGACATGGACCACCATGCCCTGCTTTTGTGTGGGTATTAGGGACTCAAACTTAGGTCCTCATGCTCCTGTGACAAGTGCTTTACTGCCCCCCCCCACGTCTTCTCTATCTCTTAAATAATCCTAAAAACAGGGACCCCCCCAAGTGTTACTAAGAAGTCACATGATTCTAGTATGTATTTAATTAATGAACTTCCATTCTCTCTTTCTGTGTGTGTGAGCATGTGTGTGTGTGTGTGTGTGTGTGTGTGTGTGTGTGTTTTCTCTTTTATGTCTCTGTCTCTCTTTCTACTCCTTTTCCTTCCTCTCCTAACAGCAGGGATTAAACTCAGGGCCATGGGCCTAGGCTCATGCTAGGTTCTTGGCACTGACCTACAGTCCTCTTCTGTTCCTTATAATCACGGATGAGAAAGCAAATCATATGTGTGCGGGAAGTGGGGAAAGAGACAGAGGAAGAGGGGAGCGAGAAGGAGAGAGACACACTAGGAACTGAACAGTCTTGAATGTACTAGACAAGCAGTTTCCTCCTAAGCCACCGCCTCCCTTTTTACTTGTTCTTTAGATCATTCTTAGTTTTACCTTCCTGACTCCATCTAGTAGGTTTTTTTTTTTAAATTCTGTCATTTATATCTCCAAAGCGTCCCTCATTAGATTTCTGTAATACTCCTGGATCCACATCTTCCAGTGTTATAGACTGGGGTTTGAAGTTCTCAGAAGTCACCTAGTTCTATAGAGAGAAATGGATTAAAAACTATGGAAGATGACTGGCTTCTTCAGTTTATCAAGAACAGTTAAATTAAGATAATTAGGCAGAGCTTTGCTTAGTAAGTCTCCAGAGATTTTGCACACTAACCAGTCCTGGTTAAGATGCAAGACAACGGGAACTTGCCTATTGGCACGAACAGTCAGTGCAGCCCCATGAACCTAAAGCTACGAGGAGGAGCACATGCTCTAACATTGCAAGCCAGCTGGTGACATACACTCTTATCCTATAACACACATATGCGCATATATGTGGAGGAAGTGATGGCAACACATCTTCTAGCTTAGGCCGTGTCTCTGGGAGTGTGCAGAGGGCATCTCTGTGGATGTGCATTTGCTGACCTCCGTGGGTATGTCTGGTGCTGTGAAAAAAAACGCCGCAGGGTTAATGAATCCAATAAATCACTCCCCCAGATGATGTCACCATCTGCAGAGACCTTACCTTACAGACCTGGAATGCAGAAAGCAGGGCGTCACAGGTCCYTGTCCCACGGGACACTGAGATCATTTGTCTTGCCACGAAACAGTCAGGCAGGAGTCACTTAACGATGGTCTATGCCCCTCTATCTCCGTCTGTCTCTATCTATGCCTAGTGGTATCAGACTTAGGAGGAAACTGAGAGAGCGTGAGCTCATGAAGTCTGTGAGGCGCACACTTCAGTAGGCTGGGGAACCTCTCTGAGAAGCAATAATTGGTATTCCCAGAAGTCACGGTGTTTGGCTTTGGGTCTGTATAGCAGTGGGCCCAGGGCTACAGTCACTGGAGAGTCAAAGGTCAGAACTATGATTTAGAGTCTGCCTGGCCACAGCACAGTATCTAACCGCTCAGTGAACCAAGTGTTTCACCATAAAGGAATGATCATTGCATGTAGGTGTGTGAGAGGTGTTAGGAGATGTGTAAGTCGGACACCTGAAAAGGTGCTCAACCGGAAGCGAGGCTCGCTGTCAGCTTATTTCCATGGGATCAGGAGGTGGCGGAACTACGTACGCATGTGTGTGTCCATGAGCCATGTGCCCCCTTTACCTGAACCTCTGATTCCACTTGGAAGAACAACACACCTGTCTTCTGGAGTGGAGGGGAGGACCAAGCAGAACAACAAACACTTCCTGAGGAACCTTTAGGAACCTCCCCCCTGCCCCGTCTTCTTCCCTCCCCCAATGCATAGATGCAGCAAGAGGTAACCACACTCAACTCAACATTGTTAGAAACTGTTCTACTGGTCCACTTGCTGTCTCCACAGATCTGGCTTCCTAAGATCAGCATGAGCCAATGGACGCCTCTCTCAGCCTGGTCTCCCTGGTACGCAGTGTGGGCCACCATAGCTGGCAAGAGGGAAAGATTGATTTTTGGTTCAACACTGTATCATCTCATTGCTTGTTCAGGATTCAGCTCGAATTCCATTGTCTGTCCCACTTAGGAAAAAGGAAAGAGTTTTGGAAATTGCTGGAATCCTCAGAAACAAGCCCTGTGTTCAGCTGTGCCTCTGGCTGGCAGCTGGGACGCACTGTCTAAGGCAGGCCTTGCAACCTGTCGTCCATCATAAAGCTGTTGTATCAATAGCAGGGCCACTGACTGGCACTCAGCTTGGCTGAGCAGCCCAAATCCAAGACAGAAGTGGGTTTTCATGTGCAAAGATAACAGAAAGGACTTTCCTTCTCTGGACCCCTGGTGTGACCTCCCAAGAAGGATCATGCCATTTCTGTGTCATCTTCTCTCACTCTGTCATTTGATAGAAAAAGAACATTAAAAGAGGATCATGGGATAATTGGTTGATCTGCAACTTGCTTGTATTAAAACAATGCCTAGGGTATGCCTAGGGTGTACTCCTGGGTGTATCTGTGAGGGTGTTTCTAGAAAGGATTAATGGAGAGAAAACCCAGCCTGAACGTGATCAGTGCTGGTTCCCTGAACTAGAGGCAACTCAAAGAAAGAGCCTGTGGATGAAACATCTTCATCCATCTCCCTCTGCTTCCTGATTGACCCAAATGTGAGCAAGCGCCCATTCCCATGCCTTCCCCGCTATGGTGGATTGTCRCCCCTCAGATGATGATCAAGGGTAAGCTACATGTTGTTGGGCATCTATCTGGTCACCACAATGAGAAAGAAAAGTTACAAGACAGAGCACAGGCCTGCGGGAGGGAATGAAGAAACACCAGCAGGAGCAGAGGACTTACCAAGACAATAGCAAGGGATTGTGTCACCTGGTTTTAGCTCTTTCATTTTAGCCTGTCTGCTTAATCTAGTCGCGAGGATGTGCTCATATGGCCAGAACTAACTAGACATTTATGTGATTGCCCTGGGAAAGCCAAGAGTAAGATATATCCAATAAGCCCAGCTATGAAACTAGATTCATTTAGGGAATACTATTAAAAAGAACTCCATAATACAGAAAATTCAGCTTATAAACACAAACTGAAACTAAGCCAAGATTATTTGCTGCGCCAAAGGATCTGCTTTGGGCTATGTTTAAACAACAAACTCCCTAGTGCTTTTAAGGCAGAATTTTTGCTGAAAGGGGGAAAAAAGCCATCAATTCCCATACAAAATTTAAGAAGAAATGATTAGGCAAAGTGAACTATGTCTCCAGACGTTATGACATAGATTTTATTTTATATGAAACAATCAGAAACAGATGTGTGTCCTCCTCTGCCTGCCTTGCTGATTTCCCTCTCCTAGAGTCTGGATTTATAGGTTTCTAATTCCGAGCCACCCTTTTGTAACTTCCTGGCGTAAACCTCGACAGCAGAGGCRACTATCGGGCTGGGAAGAGTTGGACCTTGGGGACGAGCTGCATCTCCGTGTTTTGCCCATATTACTCACTGGCGGTTTGAGCTGGGCTACTTTCGCCATGATGCAGGTGTGTGCACACCTCCTGGCATGTGCTGAGCAGAGCTGCAGTACACCTGGCGCAGGTAGCCATGAAGACATGAGGACTGAGCCAGGGAATGGATTCTAGTGTGAGGAACAGAAGGCCAACAAGCAAACAAATGAACTTTCTGTTTGCTCAGAGAACTGTGAAAAACAGAGAGCATTTGAAAGAGAGCAAGGGAAGATGCATAGTTCTCTGTGGTAGCTGTACAGTCTCTGCATAGAGGTGATGTATGAACTGGCAGGAAGGAGTCAGGCCTGGATCATGCAAGTGTGTTGTTCCAGGAAGAGGGGGCAACAAGTGCAAAGGGCCTGGGGTGAGCTGAACTTGGTGGAAAACAACCAGACTGCAATATCATGCTTGTGCTGTCTGACAGAAGGCAGCGGTAGGGAAGTCGTTAGGGAGAAGAGCACCCATGCGTGTAGAAGGCAGGGAGGCCCTGGCTTTTCCTTCCAGGAGGCACGGGTTACTGAAGCCCCTGGCAATCTTCATACTCACTTGCAAGAGAAGAGGATAAATGGTCCTCATTGTGAGGTATTCGCCAGAGAAGATCCTCAGAAATGGCTTTAAGCCAATAGAAAGTCTTTATTAACTGGCCAGTGACTACACTAGGTGTTCCAGATCCCAGTGTGGCCCCAAGCCTTTCTCAAGGTGAGCTTTTAAGCACAAACCCCATGTTCTGGGTTGACGCACTTCAGTTAACAAGAGCAGTTAGTTAGAAACAGAACTATAGATGTCAAAAGGGGAGGTTAGTACAATTTGAGTCTTTTCCAGAACTATGGACTTTGGATTAGGCTTTTGTTTTAGTTTTGGCAGGTGGTGCTCTACATGTCGAGTTTTACAGCCTAAATGGTACTGACATCATGGAGTCAGTTGTGCTAAGGTCTCAGGGCCTACTAAGGTCTGGGGTCCTGTTACAGCCCTCTCTTCATCTCTTAGGAATGCCCAAGGGCCTAGTAGGTAAGGTGGTTAATATCTTTTGGGACTTCAGGGTTTTGCTTGCCAGGACCTATAAAAACTTATTATTAATAGTCAGTATATTAATGTTGGAAATTAATGTGGTGGCAGTCATTCCTTGACCAGCCAGTTCCCCAGATAATCACACAAAGGCTTTTTAATATTTCAAAGCTTAGGCCTTTGCTAGTCATACTCTTGACTAGTTGGTTAACTAGTCAAGTTAACTGGACCACCAAGTCCCATCCAGCTCATCCAGGCACATGGCTTGTCAATGCCTTCCAGGCCCATAGTCATCTCTGTCTCCCATTGTGTCTCCTGGTGAAAGCCTTCCTCTTTCTTCTTCCCAGCATTCCCTTCTCCCTCCCAGGAAGTCCCGCCTCTCTCTCTCTCTCTCTCTCTCTCTCTCTCTCTCTCTCTCTCTCTCTCTCTCTCTCTCCTGCTCTATATTGACCAATTAACATGGGGTGCAAGGTTTATACAAAAAAAGTTGATATATGTGAGAATTCACTCTTGGGGCAACCAGATCTAGGGGTACAGAATTTAGCATTTGAATACATAGCAGCATCAGACCAACCTCAACCAGGACCAACTATCTGTGAGGTACAATTTGAAGGGGCCAGTTCATGTGCCCAGGG
Organism: Apodemus speciosus; assembly: GCA_002335545.1. Taxonomy (NCBI): domain Eukaryota; kingdom Metazoa; phylum Chordata; class Mammalia; order Rodentia; family Muridae; genus Apodemus; species Apodemus speciosus. The sequence goes on from BDUI01006648.1 coordinate 21,427, forward strand.
GGCCCCAGAAACTAAGAAATAGAAGACAGTGATCTTTCTATACCCCTGTGCACACGTTCATGCCTCTCTCAATATGCCTCTTTCCCCCACCCCCAAACTTTCCTACATTCTTTTTAAACCAGTGGTTCTCAACCCTCCTAATGCTGTGACCCTCTACTATAGTGCATCATGTGGTGGGGACCCCTAACCATAAAATTATGTAATATTGACACAAGAGCATAGCTACTTCATAACATGTTTCCTACTGTTATGAATCAGAATGTTAATATCTGTGTCTTTTCATGTTCCTAGGTGACCCCTGTGAAAGGGTTGTTCACTTACCAAGGGATCATGACCCACAGGTTAAGAACCATTGTTTTAGACCCAAATTGAGGTCACCATCATCGGACTGGCTCAGACTTCCTGTACCCATGTTCCTGCTGACTGAGACAGAGCTTTGATGGGTCAGTCTTGGTTGGGAGTCAGGCATATCCAACTAGGCAGACTTGGCAGGGCAGGGCCCTAAGAAGAAGTGATAGGCTCAGTCTCGAGATTGGCAGATGGTCCCTATAGTAGAGACAAGTGCACAGAACATGGTGGGTGGCTGGGGATTCAGGTGGACTAGAGTGGAAGATGGTCTAATGAACAGTAGGAGGCTAAATGGCTTTGGAGCCCAAGTTCATCATTTTGGGAAAGAGGTGAATCAGGCTATCGGATTTCTCTCTATATCCAAGGCTCTTAAGGAGGGGCTCATGGCTATACTAGGGAGGGTCTCAGAACTCTCTAAAGTCATCTGTCAAAGTAGCATGGTATCTATGTACATGGATATCTATTTCTGGGTGAAAGGTGCACAGTACTCATCAGAATCCTCAAGAACTCTGAGAATTAAGTGCTTCTAAAGCCCCTGCCTGTGCATCCTGGGAGGTGCCCCAGCTAAATGGGAGGAATATAAGTACCCCCAACATCTAACAGGACATTCTTTCAAACACAGATGGTCCCTAACCTAATGTTGACACAAAAACATAGCTCTTACCTGAAAGCAAATAAAAAGTAGCTCATTTTGAAGTCAAATATGAGCAAACACTGTTTAGGTTACCCTGAAGATCATAATCTAGTATAGTAACAGTTTCATCAGGTTTTTATAGTTATAAACCCAAAGGAAGTTATAACTCAAGGAACTTTACAAGTACATTGGTAGAAACATCAGGTAGGCAGGCTAGAACAAAGTACAGACTTTTTTTTCTTACAAAGATGCTGTGTTCTGCAGGGAAATGCATGCAACAATTTCACCTTACTGTGAAACAGGCCTTATGTTAGATGGCATTGCACAACTTTAGGCTAAGCAAGTGTTCTCAGTACATTTAAGCTAGGCTTGGATAATCTGTGATAATCAGTTAGTTGGGTATATCGAGTGTATTTGGGATTTAATGGTATCTTTCCATTTACAGTGAATTTATTGAGATTTTGATCCCCATCAAAAGTCAAGAAATATCTTGTCATATTTGGCTTTAATAGTTAATCAGACAAAGCCTCATGTTTCTGAGAAAAGAGCCACGACTAAGGGACTGCCCAGGTCGGGCTGGCATGTTGATCTGTCATGCCCAGGTCGGGCTGGTGTGTGGGTCTGTCACTGGGGGATTCTCTTGATTGTTAATCAACTTAAGAGGTCCAGCCCACTGCAGGCGACATCACTATATGAAAAAATTAGCTTAGCCTGAGCCTGCGACTGAGCCAGTGTGCAGCATTCCTCCATGGGTCCTGCCTCCATCTTCCTGCTTGAACTCCTGCCCTGACTCAGTGATGAACTTTGACCTGTAACCTGAGCCCTTTCTTCTCCTAAGTTGCTTTTGGTCATGGTATTTTTTACAGGATCAGAATCACACACACACACACACACACACACACACACACACACACACACACACACATTGATTTGAGCCATCAACAGCAAAAGGACTCCATTCCTCCCCTTTCTGGGGAGTCCTCATCCTATCAACTCACCTTGTCCCTTTTGACAGAAAATGATCCTCTGGCTTTCTACAAATAAAGTCTAGTGAGAGAGTGGCTGCACGAAGCTGCTGTTCTCTCTTGCCTTGTTCTTGGGGGCGGGGGGCGGTCTCCTTCCATCTTCCTGGCTAGAAATGTATTTGTATCTCATCCAGCTGCTGCAAATCACAGGCATATATATATATATGACAGTAAATCCAATGTCTGTGGGAACTACAGACAGAGTTCAAGGTCAGCATGGACTAGTTAGTGGGGTCTTGCCTTATAATGAAAGCAAAAACTGAGTGTAGACTATGAGGCCAGTGGTGGAGTACTAACTGAAATGTGGATGACCCTAGATTCAGTCCTCAGCAACAGGCAAGAGAGGATATCTATCTTGTATTTCTTCTCTGTAATGATTTTACAGTATCCATGGAATGTGAAATTTTCATTATATTTTTATAGCAAACTTTTGGTCCTTTCTCTGTACTTGTTTCTGGAGAAATGCAAATGATTGAGTATGGCCAAAGCCTTAAGAGTGTGTAAATGAAAACAAAGTAAATACCAAGTGAATTTAAAACTAATCTGCAATATGTTAGCATATAAGTAAGGCCAGTATAGAAGGCAAAATCACAGCATGAAACTATAAATAGAAATGTAATCAACGGATGGACTTGTTTAGTAGAGTGAATAATAAAATTTAAGGCTGATGATTAACAAAAATGCCTGGACCAGAGTTCTTCAGTCTTGTTCCAACCCAGTGGCTGGCTGGCCAGCCTTTGACACCCCTCACATGGGCAGCTGCAGCAGGAAGGGGTGGTGACTGTGACCTCAGGCAGCGATAACCTTCTTCCCACCTTCCATGAGGGAGTGTTGACATCCTCACTATTGCTACCAGGGACCTCAGCAGCACTGATTTGCCCATTTCCTGGCCATGACTTCGCTTTTGATGGTGAACGCTTTGTCCAACAGGGAGAAAACAGTTCCACCATGGTTTTATTGCATTTTGCTTTTACTAATAACTAAGATGAATTTTTGTGCACATCTAAAGTATTCTCAGTAATTTCTTGAAGAGACACGCTTCTTCCCTGCTAGAGTCCCAGGGGAAGCTTCTACTTCTGCCTGTCTTACCCTCTCTCATATAGAAATCATTTGTTGAGGTCATATTAGGGTCCAGGTGCTTACTGACTCTACATGTTGTGGGTGGTGCTTAGCTCTGTGAAAAGAAGCCCCACTTAGGGCCAATCTGAGGCTTTGAGGGTGGCCCCCAGACTTTCTGTCCTGAAGGAGGTTTCTGAAGAACTAGATTCACCCTCAGAGCCATCAGTACTTTCTTTAGGGTTCCCAGATCCTTGACAAGTGGTCAGCCACTCAAACCATACTATGACGTTCTTGGAAGTGTGTTGATAGAGCACCTAGGTCCATGGAGGTCAATTGTTGTCCTCTTCTGTTTTCCATTAGTCACTGGGGCAGAGTTAGCTCACTGAAGATGCAGAGATCATGTTCATATCCTTCATCATCCTGTTTAGAAATTGCATCTATCCATCCCAGCAGCTCAAAGAACACAGCAGTAGGAAAAGCTTTCCCAGTGTCCACAGTAATTATAGTACTTCAGTTCTATCCTGGGCAACAGAGTCTGATCGTTATTATTCTTGAAGTAACATGCAAACTCTGCTCTCTCTCCCTCCTTCCTCCCCTCTCATCTTTCATTAGTTACATGAGAATTTTGTGCGATGTGATTTCATCGTGTTCTTCCCTCCGTCCCCAACTCTCAGATCCACTCCCTGTGTGAGCACTAGTGTGCCTGGCACCTTACAGCACCGTGAGAGCTAGCCAATAGGGATTAAGCTTCCAGGTTAGTACCATCTTGATTTTGCCATGTTCTGACTCAAGCACGCAATGTCTCCAGCAATAGAGTTTTGCCACCAAGTTCTGGAGAATTGGCAGTAGCCTATGATGCTTGTGGGTCAAGGGCCTTATGGCTAGGAATTACAAAAGAGGTAGCCCATTCCCTGGCATTGAGCTTTTGGGGGCCCTGTACGATCAGGTTGAGCAGCTCCAATCAAGCTGTGTTTTTTTTACATGTGTATGTACATATTTTAGGAAGCTCCCACAGTAGTAGGTTCCCATATGACTTTTTCAAAATCCCTTTGGTATTATCTCTCCCTGTGTGTCCTCTATCCCTATGTCCCATGCCACRCCCCTGTTTAACCTTTCCTGTTCAATGGAGATATTTTTTAACCCTTTATATCACTTCACTCAATCTCCCAGCCCCTACAAGCTCTCACCCCCAAGTCCCCTTACTAATTTTCTGTTCTAAATGAAACATACATACCTGAAAATTCAAAATTAGCACCCACAACGGAAATATCCAACATTCGCCTTTATGGACTGGGTTACCTCACTCTGCCTTTATGGACTGGGTTACCTCACTCTGCCTTTATGGACTGGGTTACCTCACTCGGACCATTTCCTGTTCCATCCATTTACTTGGGAACTTTATAATTTTATTTTTCTTAACATTTCATTATATAAATGGTGCTCGTTTCATTATACATTCATCAGTTGATGGACAGCTACAGTTTTTCATTTCCTGGCTCTTGTGACTAAGAAGGTAATGAACCTAGATGAGCAGGTATTTATATAGAATGATGTGGAGTCCTTTGGGTAAATGCCCAAGAGTGATATAGCTCTATTATATAGTAGATCTATCTCTAACTTTTTGATGAATCTTCACACCAACTTTCACTACTAAGTAACCAACTACTTTGATATACCCAGTCAGAATGGATAAAAATTAATCAAACCAAACTAAACCGAACCCAAATACCCCAAACCAAAATAAAACAAAAACACTCCAGAATGGCTGGAGTGAACTTGAGGAAAAAGAACACTTGTTGTTGTTGTTGTTGTTGTTGTTGTTGTTGTTGTTGTTGTTTTTAAAGAAAATATCTGCCAAATATATAAATCCAAGTAACTATAATTCACTTATCTTCCAATAGTTCTCTGGAGCAGAAGTGATACTCTATTGAGAAGTGGCTAACTGGGCTCCTAAGCCCTCGGCCTCAGTGCCTGTCCTGAGGGTAACTGAGCCACCTCCTTGTGCACCTGAAAAGCTTTGTGTAGACACATGCCTCCCATTTCACCATACATCACGGTCCCAAGCTCTAAGGATGCTTTGTGCATCTTAGTGGATGCCCAAAACTCTTTGGACTGATAAAATGGATAGTTTTTCTGCCTCCACCAGAAAAAAAAAATCTGTACAGAAACCAGCTCCCCTCCCCCTGCACACACAGAAGGATGCAATGGCTAAGAAGTATGTGAGACACAATGTGCCTCTTGGTCCCTCTGCCTTGATTTGGGATGGGCCCCAGGAGCTCTACCCATCTCTGTGACTGCGCCATTAGCTCACATTCCGGCCAAGGAAAAAGACAAGTACTGTTTTCCTTTTGCCCTAAAGCCATTTTTACCATAAAGATCTCTAAGATTGTTTGGGAGACCTGCAAGGATGCCACAGGTCACACTTGTAAAACTGTCAGAGTCTCTCAGTGCATCAGAGGTCCGGTGGCAACATCACCAGTGTCTGAGGAGGACTGGATGCCACAACCTCTGCTCTCATTCTCTCATTGTAAAATGAGAAATGGAGAAGCAGTGAGATTTTCCTGAGTCATCCTGCAAGAATGTGGTGGGATCTGAGCTAACTCTTACATCTTGAGAATGTGAGCCTCTGTTGATTTGCATCTTTTATGGAAAATTCTGAGACAAAGTTGGCCCTAAAGCTCAGTGGGTAGAGTGTTTGCCTAGCATGCTCAGGCGGTAAGCCCTGGGTTCCATTCCTGGCACTACATAACTAGGCATGGTGACACATGCTTAAAATTCTGCGACTCAGGAGGTAGAGACAGGAGGGTGAGAAGTTCAAGATCATGTTCGACTATGTATTGAGTTTGAAACCACCCTGAGTTACAGTAGAAAGGAAAAAAAAATTGAGGCCTTGAGAAAGAAAAAATCCAAAATTCTCTTTTAAATGTTTATCAGGCTCCTTTTGGGTGCCAGAGACAATGTTAGGTATTGGAGAGATTAAATCAAGGGACACACTCCTCATCTTTAGACTTAGTCCTGTAGGAAGTGGTCCTTCCTAAGTGTCAGAAGTGGTCCATGCTCAGGCAGGAGCCATGGGGCTTGGGGTGGGATGGGGGTGGCTGTGTGACTTGGAGTAAACAGAGGCAATCAATGAGTGATTCTCAGAAAAAAAAAAACTTAGAAAGAGGAACTAAGCTGGCCAGGTTAGAGAGAGTGAGCCCCTTCTGGTGGAGGGAGCCTGTGGGAGGAGGGGAGGGGTTTGCTAGCAGCTGGAGGAGTGTCCATAGCAGGGCTGGCCGGAGAGTGGAAGGAGGAAGAGCCAGAGTGTCTAGATAAGCAGTTTGGATGCTGCCAAGGACAGTGGAGGAGCTGGGGAGGGACGAGCTAGAGAGATAGATGGTCAGGACAGGGTAGACAGTCCAGCTTTCCACGTCTTTTTGTCCCCAGTTGGGTGGTAGGCACGGCTTGCTACTGTAAAAGTTTCTTGACAAAGCAGCGTCCTGTTGCTCAAATCCATCCCATTCCCTTGGCCTGAGCTCTTGAAGAGCTTCTCATTTCTCCTGTGACTTTCATGACTCACTCCCCCTGGACTCTAAGGAACTGTGACATCCACAGTTGACCAATGTAGGACCCATCATGGCTCATGTTTCGTTTCTGTATTGAGTCTAGAAGACAGTGGGGAGCAGTGATTTCTCAGCATGGAGAGATAGGAGGCAAATGGTTAAAAGATAAGATGCCTAAACCTGCTGCAGCGCAAGAGCCTGCATGCTTTTTTCATTCTCAAGTTATTCTGATCCAAGGGGCCAGCCCTGGCTTGATGCATTAATGGTTTTGCATATCACTACATGTAACTGACTAATGAGGAACCCTTGATGTTCCAATGAAATATCCATTAGTCAATGGCTTTAGAATGTGGAGGTGAGCACGTGTGTGTGTGTGTGTGTGTGTGTGTGTGTGTGTGTGTGTGTGTG
>BDUI01006649.1:32044-43873 GCA_002335545.1 Apodemus speciosus
GTACTCAGGGACGTGGGGTGCCCTGTCTTACTCTACTGAGACGGTGGCTCTGCCTGCCTGTCCCCTCTGCAAAGTATGCAGGAGATGCATACTTTCTGCATCTCCTTCAGGAGGTATGGTTTCCCACGAGCTCCTTAGCTCTGGCTCTTCCGCCCCGTGGGGAAAAGCTAAGACACACCATGAGGGAAAAGGAGATTTGACCCTTTACCCTGACGCGTCTGCCACTGGAGGGCAAGGGGAATAGGCTTAGCAGTTGACGGAGGAGTTGGAGTCTGGAGAGGAGACCGGCTCCGAAGGCCGCGTGCTCACCACARGGCCAGCCTGTGTGGGCAGGCGCTTCCTTTGGGCAGCGTGTAATTACAGAATAGCTTATTTTCCCCGTGCTGCACTGCCTTTAATCCCCCGTCTGGAGTTGGTGCCTCCGGCCAGACACAACATGTGGGGGCAGAAGTGTGCAGACAACTCTGGAGGTGTCCTGTCCAGGGGCATCTGTTACCCTCTGACCATGCCTCCCTTACCTGGAGAAGAGCAGCGTATCTGGGACAGAGAAATCAAGTGATGATYGGGCGCYGGTCCCGGCGCATGGGCTACAGAGAAGGAGCCAGCGGCGACAGGGTAGCCACTGTGTAGCCCAGGGAGCCGATGAATGGGCTACAGGCTTGGCTAGAGGGGCCTCCCTGGCTCTGGCTCCACCTCAGAGGTTTTCTCAGTCTTACTCGTGGGCATGGGGTCCGGCAGCTTCCCAAGTGTCCCTGTGGCCCTGTGCAGTTTGCCACATCCTTTTTCTTTCTCTGTCCCTGTTCCCTGCACACGCAGCCCTTACCTCTTCCTGCCGTCCTCCCTCTTTCCCTCCCTCCACTGTTTTACACTTCATGACTTTCAGAGGTGTGATCTCTGAATGCCGTCTGTCCCAGGAACTCTTGGATCAGGCTCTGGAGGGGAAGCTGGGGAAGACTGAGTCCYAGAGAGCAGGAGTAGGTGAGGGAGGGGCTCGGAGCCCAGGCTTCACTCTGGCCCAGACCCCCCTCCCTCCGTTGACAGGRAGGAGCAGGCCCAGCCTGCCCTTTGTAGCCAGCTGCTTGTCTGTCTTCTCTAGAGCCCCCTGGGGGCCTCTGTCCTTCTGGAAGGGCCGATAATAGGCCCTAGCTGCACTGCATAGGGCTTGTTTTGGCCTGGGCTCCGGAGGGCCAGGGGTCCTGCTGGATGTAGGTTAAGAAGCTAAGAATCTTGTGGTGAACACATTGTGGAAAGCTGAGTTACCCATAGACAGGTAATACCGGGGATTCTATTCATGTGCAATTCAAGGTACACGGCACTGGGTCCCTGCCCCTCAGGCCTGGTAGCTTCTTAAAGTCATGCAGGTGTGTACCCGCCCCCCCCCCGCCCCCCAACTCCTCCGGCCAAAGCCAAGTGACCAAGGAGAAAGCCAAAGGATACCTTTGAAACTAGGCCAGAAGGAGAAGTGCAGAGCRACCGTAGGCAGAGCTGGAGCAGGTCCCTGCAGAGGGCAGACACGGGGACACTGGTGTGGAGACGTAGGACAAGGAGTCCAGGCAGCAAGGCCAGTGTGTCTCNCAGGGCTCGGAGGGGCTGTCTGACCCGAGTATGGAAGACTACCCTCTCCCTTGACTGGGGTCCGAGGCCTGCCTAGAGGCAGCAAGCGAGCGAGATTAGCTAGCAGAAGGGGCATCTCGGGCTGTGGGGCTGGCTGGGAGGCCTTCTCCCTGGAAACACATGGCATTCTCTGTGCCCTGCAACGCCAGCCGCGGAGTGGAGCTGGTAAATGCCTCTGCTCTGTTCCTGTTGCTGCTTCTCAACCTCATCCTCATCGGGCGGCAAGATCGGCTGAAGCGGCAGGAGGTGGAGCGCAGGCTCCGAGGGATCATTGACCAAATCCAAGGTGAGGCTGAGGGTCAGATCACCCGCAGGAAAGATGCCCRTGACAGTCAGAGCACCTTCAGGAGTTAGAGGATGGTCCTGCCCTCGGGAGCAGGATGGGGAGGACAATGGGATAGCCATGGCCACCAGGCAGGGGCTGGTGAGAGGGGAGTGGAGAGGTATTTTTTCCCACATCTGTCTTGTCGGCTGGTACTGGCCCAGAGGCGTGAGAAGCTAAGATGCCCGTTGGGAACAGGGTTGATCAGAGAGCTGGGCCCCAGATGAGCAGCCAGTACTCGCAGAGAGGAGTGTTCCTAAAGGAGGGGTACTGACCCCGCTCTGGCCGGCCGCCACGGAAGACTGTGGCTCCCGCTCCCCAGGGGGCTGGTGGTAGTGTCCGAGAAGCTGCAGCCTTGCCTGCTCTCTGTGGGTTCTTCTCTGGAACACATGGGCAGTGGGTAAGTGCTCAGCAAGAACTGGCTTCCTTGGCGTTCTGAAATGATGAATTAGTCCCACGTAACCATGCTGCTGGCACCGGAAGTAGAAGGTATCCAAGGAAGACGGGCCCTGCTCCCTGTGAGCTCTGTCTCCTGCTCAGGAGCACAGTCCCCAGGCTAGGTTTTTTTTTTTTTGGATTTGGTTTTTTCGAGACAGGGTTCCTCTGTGTAGCCCTGGCTGTCCTGGAACTCACTCTGTAGACCAAGCTGTTCTCGAACTCAGAAATCCGCCAGGCTAGTTTTTTGACTGTGATAGGATTCCCTGGTTGTCTATACAGCGGAGCTCCAGTAGGGAGAGGCAGGATAAGTTAAAAGGGCTTGCCATTGGCCCGGTCACCCAGTGGCTACACAGGTAACAAATGAACAGTTGAGACCCTTAGGTCTAGGGTGACAGGAGCCTCCTGCGGCTCCCTCCTGCTTCTCCAGAGCATCACAGATGGACATTGAGCTCCATGCTGTCCCTCCATGCCTGTTTTGCATGCCGTCCCATCCAGGCGGTCATCTCTTGCTGCCTGCAGACAGGTTTACTCCCTCTCACCCCTCCCCACGGTGCTGGAATAATTCTTAACTTACTTGGCACTAGGGAAGGATTCTCAGGGAAGGCATTGCTGAAATACGGGGTGCATTTGCATGCATAGGAAAGGTTGTACAGGCCCAGGGCTGTTGTTTCTGTTTTCACTAGATGCTCTCAGGGATGGAAAAGAGATCAAGTGGCCGAACTCCATGTATCCAGACCTCCATATGCCCTTTGCACCTTCCTGGTCCCTGCACTGGGCTTACAGAGATGGACACCTGGTGAACCTGCCAGTTAGCCTGTTGGTAGAAGGAGACATCATAGCCCTGAGGCCTGGCCAGGAGTCCTTTGCCTCCCTGAGGGGCATCAAGGTAGTGGAAACAGCTGGGGGGGGGGTATCTGAAATTAGTCCTTAAGCTAGCTCTTGAATCTTCCTGGCCAGCCTGGGGGTTCATAAGGGCCCTTGGGCAGGGTTGGAACCCCCTCGTCCTGCTGCTGCTCTGTCTTTTCCTGGATTCTTAAGCCCTAGAAACCCAATCCCATAGGGCTCACCCCAACAGGCTCCTTGCTATTAGCCATTTCTGTTTAGCTGGCACTGTCCAGAAAGAGTGGCCTTGCCGACTGTGGTGGCACACACTTGTAATTCCAACACTGTGAGGCTGAGGTAGGACTGAGAGCCCTGGGCAGTAGGAACCACACAGTGAGACTGTCTGAAGAAACCCAAAACAAAGCAGCTCCCTCCCCACACCTCCCCACTCGCACCCACTTCCCAAATCCACCCCAGTGCCCTCTGACGGATCCCTTCCACTCCGCATCCATGCTGGCAGGATGACGAGCACATTGTCTTGGAGCCGGGAGACCTGTTTCCCCCCTTCTCTCCACCGCCATCTCCCCGGGGAGAAGTAAAGAAAGGACCACAGAACCCGCAGCAACACCGGCTCTTCCGGGTCCTGGAGACGCCTGTGATTGACAACATCAGGTAGCTCTGTCACTCTCCTTGTCCTGCTGTCTTCTCCTCTAGTGACAAGGAAGGAGCCTCGTCCATTTCCAGCCCCGCCAATAACAGGCAGCTCCTTGGCCTCTCGTTAGCATTTTTAGATTGAAGGAATGCCTGTGTCAGATCCCCTCTCTCAGGGCACTGTGTGGTCCAGTCGCGGACCAAGGCTGACTAGGGAATGACAGGACCTGGAGGTATTTGGCCCAGGAGTCTTGTCCAGGAGGAAGGCCCCGAACCCTTTCGAGCTGTCGCTGTCGGGCATCCTCAAGAGAGCCTGAGGGTTGCCTCTTTTACAGATGGTGCCTGGACACAGCCCTGTCCCGCCCGGTCACTGCTCTGGACAATGAAAGGTTCACAGTACAGTCGGTGATGCTTCACTACGCTGTGCCGGTGGTCCTGGTGCGTGGGRCTGCAGGGCAGGGGAGAGGGCAGGCATGGGYGAGCTGCGGGGACAGCCCAGGCAAGAGCTCATGTAGAAGTGTGTGAGCCAGCAGTGTGAATGGCAAAGGAAAGGCCTACAGCTCAGGGCCTCCCTGGGGAAGGCATTAAGACTGTGCCCATCCTGTGCCCACAGGCTGGCTTTCTCATCACCAATGCCCTGCGCTTCATGTTCAAGGCACCTGGGGTCACTTCCTGGCAGTACACCCTTCTCCAGCTCCAGGCAAGGATGGCCCTCTCCTCCCTGCTGTGCTGCGCTGCCCTGTCCCTCCCTTCCTTTTGGCTCCCCAGAAGCTGAGTAGCTTTCTTTCTCCCTGGGCATGGCCGTGTCGCAGGGCATCCCNACGACCCTCATGGGGATTCCTCAGTAGACAGCCATGGGGAGCCTCAGTCTCAGGAGCCGCTGTTTTTGCTTGGACTCTCCCTGGTGAGAGCTCTTCAGGTGGCCTCTGGGAAGACCTGTTACCCTTCAGGAGCTCTGCTTCCTGGGCCCGTTCATTGCCTTAACGTTTGCAGCTGTAGATCCTCCYTGCTCCCATCCCCCATCAGCTTCATCCCTGAAGGTTTGATGCCATGGGGTCAGGGTGGCACCTGGACAGGCAGGTCCGTAACGGTGGCAGGTCCTGATGCAGGCTCGCGTTGACATCCCTGACTAAGGTGACACTGGGGTTGATGAAAGTATGTGTGGTCGTCCGCTCCCATCCTTTCAACAGGTGTGAGTRTGGTACCCTCTGCTGCAGCTCGGAGAGAAGGGCTTGTGGGACAGGAGAAATCAGTCAGTTCCTATTTTCAAGGAATTTAAGGTAGAGTAGTAGAGCCAGACAGTGAGGCTGAGCGCCAGGCCACACCAGTGCTATCAGTACAAACCTGAAGTGAAGCCTTGGGCTTTGAGGAATTGCCCCTCCCACAGGAGGCCATATTTGAGCTGTCTTGAAGAAAAAGAGTTGTCTGGTGGCCAGGGYGCCCTTGGCTAGAACAGAAAGGCCTTTGCACATGGGCTACAGGAGCAGGAACTACAGAAGGGAGATGTGGGCAGCCACCGAGTCTAAGGCCTCCCAGAGCGGGCACAAGGGTGTGGACTGGGTTCTAACAATAAAGGAGAGGAGGCTGGAGAGGTGACTCAGGGGATAAAGTGCCATCCAGCCTGGTGACCCAAGCTAGGTCCTTGGGATTATCTGTCTGAAGGAAAGAACTGACTCCTGAAAGTTGTCCTTTGACACAGTCAGTCATACGTAATAAGCATGGAAACGTGCCGGGAGTGAGCTGTTGAGGGGTCTTTCTCTGGCTGGGGTATGGCTCTGGGTTTGGAGAGTGTGGGAGGGAAAGGGCTGTGGGGGCGGGGACGTTGCAGAGAGGACTGGGGAGTAGCACGTGGGAGGAGAGCTAACTCTGGCAGGGAGAGTTGAGGTGAGTTTGGAATTTTGGATATTACCTRTTTCCTGTGAGGCAGGTCAGTAGACTGGCTTGTTTCTGGAACAGGGGACTAGCTGGGAGTGAAATGTAGACCTTGAAAGCACATAGGTAGTAGGCAAATCCACAACGGACAGGGACCTCCCCGGAAACATCCAGCAGTTGGTGGGGATGGGCCGTGGGGCAAAAGGAGGAAGAGCAGTGGGAGTCACAGACAGAGTAACGGAGCCRCACACGCCTGTAATCTAAGCGCTCAGGARGCAGAAGCAGGCAGATCTCTGCCTTTGAGGTCAGCCTGGCCTGCACCGAGAGTCCTGTTACTACACAGGGCAACACAGTGACACTCTGTCTCAAAAARCAAAACGAAAGAGGAGACAGGAATGGGCTGTCTGTGAGGCCCCTCGACTTCCCATGACTGGTCCATGCTCAGGGCAGCCGTGGGGACCGGARGCTGTGCTGGAGGCAGTGCGCTCTTTCCCTCAGTGCAGCTGGCGCTTTCCCCTGAGGTTATGCCCGCCTAATCTTTTAGTGTTACAAAATTCTGTTTTGTAAAATAGTGGTGTTAGAAGGTAAAGGTGGTAGGGTTTTCTCTTTTTTTCCTTAATTTTTAAAAGCTAATACATTTATGTGTGTGTGTGTGTGTCTGCGCAAGTAGATCTCCCATGTACCTAGATCCTAGGTCTCCATGCTCAGCAGCCCTGGCCTTTCCTGGCAGCGTCATTTCACCAGCTCTAAGTTCTTCACAAATGCTTCCCCAGAAACAGTTAACTGAACATCTCTGAGTTAGTTGTCCTAGGGAAGCAGACAAGGCGGGTATTTGATGCACACCCACCCGTAATCCCAGCACTCAGGAGCTCCTCTGTGAGCTCAAGGCTAGCCCAATATACATACTGAGTTCCAGGACAGACCTACCTCAAACAAAACAAGCCCATCACCACCAACAACAATAAAAGAGAAAGAGATGTCTTTTTGGTCTTAGAAATCTGAAAGACCCATGAAGTAAAATGAGGGGTGGGGTGGGGGCAAGAGGAGTCTGAGGGGGCAGGAAGACCTGACCGTGCAGCTCAGTGGGTGGAGAACTGAATGAGCAGACTGAGTGGAGAGTGAATGAAAAAGATAAAAGGAAGGAAAGGGCTGCTCCTAGGTGTGGTGGAGGAGAAAGTTTATTATAGATAAAAGAGAGCACAGCCAGAGGCTAAGATATGTGATACAGAGATGTGTGATAAGAGTCCCGCGAGGGCCCTGGGGAGACACTGACTGTTTCCAATTCCCCACAGGGAGAGCCCCCCTTGGCCCTGGGCCTGTCTACCCGGAGGGCCCTCAGTGTCCTGAAGGAGCAGCTGGAGGCTGTACTGGAGAAACACCTCAAAGAACGGAAGAAAAGTCGTACCTGGAAGGTGAGGCTTCCTCAGGGGTGGCCAGAGCTTGTCTGGGTAGGCAGAGAAGCTGGGAGCCCCATCCCAGGACCCTGTGCTTGTCCCCCGAATAGGGAAGACTCAACGAGACTTCACGCAATCAGAAGTCCCAGTTGGCTGGGCGTGCTGTCCCACTCCACTAGCTGGAGGTGGTCTTAAGGGCAGGCCTGAGGCCTGAGAGGCAGACGGGAGCCGCTGGGACACTCACTGCCTGCCCTTCCGCTCTAGGAGGCCTGGAGAGGCAGCTTCCTACACCTTAGTAACCGCTGTTCCTGTTTCCACTGGCCGGGGGCTTCGCTCATGCTGCTGGCCGCGCTTCTGCTGCTGTGCTGCTGTGGGGGCCAGCCGGCTGGGAGGTGAGCAGGGCCCATAGCATCCTAAGCCCTAGTCCAACCCCTAGGCTATCCCAGGGCTCGGAGGGGCTGTCTGACCCGAGTATGGAAGACTACCCTCTCCCTTGACTGGGGTCCGAGGCCTGCCTAGAGGCAGCAAGCGAGCGAGATTAGCTAGCAGAAGGGGCATCTCGGGCTGTGGGGCTGGCTGGGAGGCCTTCTCCCTGGAAACACATGGCATTCTCTGTGCCCTGCAACGCCAGCCGCGGAGTGGAGCTGGTAAATGCCTCTGCTCTGTTCCTGTTGCTGCTTCTCAACCTCATCCTCATCGGGCGGCAAGATCGGCTGAAGCGGCAGGAGGTGGAGCGCAGGCTCCGAGGGATCATTGACCAAATCCAAGGTGAGGCTGAGGGTCAGATCACCCGCAGGAAAGATGCCCRTGACAGTCAGAGCACCTTCAGGAGTTAGAGGATGGTCCTGCCCTCGGGAGCAGGATGGGGAGGACAATGGGATAGCCATGGCCACCAGGCAGGGGCTGGTGAGAGGGGAGTGGAGAGGTATTTTTTCCCACATCTGTCTTGTCGGCTGGTACTGGCCCAGAGGCGTGAGAAGCTAAGATGCCCGTTGGGAACAGGGTTGATCAGAGAGCTGGGCCCCAGATGAGCAGCCAGTACTCGCAGAGAGGAGTGTTCCTAAAGGAGGGGTACTGACCCCGCTCTGGCCGGCCGCCACGGAAGACTGTGGCTCCCGCTCCCCAGGGGGCTGGTGGTAGTGTCCGAGAAGCTGCAGCCTTGCCTGCTCTCTGTGGGTTCTTCTCTGGAACACATGGGCAGTGGGTAAGTGCTCAGCAAGAACTGGCTTCCTTGGCGTTCTGAAATGATGAATTAGTCCCACGTAACCATGCTGCTGGCACCGGAAGTAGAAGGTATCCAAGGAAGACGGGCCCTGCTCCCTGTGAGCTCTGTCTCCTGCTCAGGAGCACAGTCCCCAGGCTAGGTTTTTTTTTTTTNCCCCCCCCCCGCTGGCGGCAGCTCCTCAGGATCCCCGGGTCTGCTTCACTCTTTCTCAGGTAAACGGCATGTTGCCCATCCTCCCCCTGCTCTTCCCGGTCCTCTGGGTCCTGGCCACCGCCTGTGGAGAAGCTCGTGTCCTGGCCCAAATGAGCAAGGCTTCCCCCAGCTCCCTGGTAGGTTGTCCCCGAGCATCCACAGGACAGTGGCGGGAACAGAAACGGTTAATGAGCTGTGCCAGGAAGTGGGGCGCRGGGCCAGTTGTACCCTGTTCCTAGCATGCTGAGGTTCTGGAAGCTCTTTATGGGTCCAGGTACTTCTCTGTTATCAACTGGGTTCCAGGCCAGGCCTGGGTGTGGGTTCCATCCACGGGGAGTTGGGATTGCCTGATGCTCATTACCAGAGAGGGTCGGGAGGCTCACACATGTGTGAGGATAAATAGATGTCTTTGAGGCAGGTTTTCCCTCACTGATGCTCACCCTGTCTCTGCAGCTGGCCAAGTTCTCAGAGGACACTCTCAGCAGCTATACTGAAGCCGTCTCCTCTCAGGTAAAGTGCTGAGATAGAGATCTTCCTGTAGGCCCCTGCAGGCATGAAGTACTGTGTTCTTCTTGGATCTCTGTGATTCTGTTTGTGCTCTTGATCCTCCACTTACTTTATCCATGTTGGGCATGACCTAGACCTGAACCTATATTAATATCTTGTCCTAGAACCCCAGTTCCCAGCATGCCCCTGGGCTTTCTTGATCTGGGCCCTATAGGTAGGCGGTCTCCAGGGAAATAACACTGAACCCCAAATGGGCTCACAGACTGTCTTGTTTCCCACCAGGAAATGCTGCGGTGCATTTGGGGTCACTTTCTGAGGGTGATCCAGGGCACATCACCAACCCTGAGCCACAGTGCCAGTCTGCTGCACAGCTTGGGCTCYGTTACGGTGAGGAGGCTCTGCTGGGTCTGGATTGTCTGTCTCTTATGTGTGTGACCAATGCCGAGTCTTTTTCTCATCCTGCTTTTCTCCCTACAGGTACTGTGCTGTGTAGACAAGCAGGGCATCCTATCATGGCCAAATCCCAGTCCGGAGACTGTGCTCTTCTTCAGCGGGAAGGTGGAGCCGCCTCACAGCAGCCACGAGGACCTCACAGAYGACCTGTCTACCCGCTCCTTCTGCCATCCCGAGGTGGAGGAGGAGGTATGGCCGCTCTCACGGGGTCAGGTCGGGCTGCTTACCCTCAGAGCCAAGCCTGTGGCCTTGGCCTTGGGAGAGCGGTTTAGGAAGAAGGAGGGAGCTCGGGATTCCGGGCAGCTTCTCCTGCCTGCCTAAGATAAGGATCAGGCATGGCACGGGGCTTTAATCCCAGCACTCGGGAGGCAGAAGCAGGAGGATTTCTTAGTTCAAGGCCAGCATGGTCTACACAGTGAGTTCCAAGACAGCCAGTGGTTCACAGAGAAACCCTGTCTCAAAAAACAAAACAGGAAGGCTAAGACAGTAAGAAGCCCAGAACTGCCCCACATGCCTCCCTGGTCCCAGGGAGCCATGGGACTCTGGCCTAGCCTGTGCTCCTGTTCTCCTCAGCCCCATGAACGCGATGCCCTCCTTGCTGGCTCCCTGAACAATACCCTGCACCTTTCCAACGAGCAGGAGCGCAGTGACTGGCCTGGTGANGACCTGTCTACCCGCTCCTTCTGCCATCCCGAGGTGGAGGAGGAGGTATGGCCGCTCTCACGGGGTCAGGTCGGGCTGCTTACCCTCAGAGCCAAGCCTGTGGCCTTGGCCTTGGGAGAGCGGTTTAGGAAGAAGGAGGGAGCTCGGGATTCCGGGCAGCTTCTCCTGCCTGCCTAAGATAAGGATCAGGCATGGCACGGGGCTTTAATCCCAGCACTCGGGAGGCAGAAGCAGGAGGATTTCTTAGTTCAAGGCCAGCATGGTCTACACAGTGAGTTCCAAGACAGCCAGTGGTTCACAGAGAAACCCTGTCTCAAAAAACAAAACAGGAAGGCTAAGACAGTAAGAAGCCCAGAACTGCCCCACATGCCTCCCTGGTCCCAGGGAGCCATGGGACTCTGGCCTAGCCTGTGCTCCTGTTCTCCTCAGCCCCATGAACGCGATGCCCTCCTTGCTGGCTCCCTGAACAATACCCTGCACCTTTCCAACGAGCAGGAGCGCAGTGACTGGCCTGGTGAYGGCCCCAAACCCTCTGAGCCCTACCCTCATCACAAAGGACATGGCCGCAGCAAACACCCGTCTGGGTCCAACGTGAGCTTCAGCAGGGGCACTGAAGGCGGAGAGGAAGAGCCCGGCAAGGTAGAGGAGGGAAACAGGGTGGAGAAGCCACCAGGTCTGTCGCATGCCTTTCTGCCTCCCTGCCAAGGGAAAAAAGYTCAGTTTGAGCCTTTGCAAGAGTYCTGTGCAGCCCCTCTTCCTGGAGCTTCAGGCCTGGGCAGCAGGATGACCCTGAGGTTTGACCCAAGGCTTCTCTGGGCCGGGCTTTGTCCCCGCCCCGTTCTTCCCCAGGTTAGCAGCCTCCTAGTTAGGATCTTCCAGACACAGAGAGTTGTAAGTCCCTGTCAGGTGTCATCCCTGGTTGACACAGACCCCTTGTCCCCTCCCTGGATGAGCACTGCCAGGCTCGTTGGATGTAGGTCCTATTGTCGACCTTAACCAAAGGTCAGAGATAATTGGTACAGATCCTAATAGAAGCCGGAGGGAGGCCACGGCAGGCTCTCAGCAGTCACAGGAGAGTGTGGGCACCAGCCCCCTTCTAAGGATGGTGGGCCATCGTGTGAGGCTAGCTCTGGGCCTGCTTGGGTATCAGAGCCTTCCCCCACTTCCTCCTAGCCTAGGGCTTCACCTACTCCCACATTTCCTCCAGGCCCAGCCCGGGACAGAGGGGGATCCCTACGAGGCCGAGGACTTCGTGTGTGACTACCACTTGGAGATGCTGAGCCTGTCCCAAGACCAGCAGAACCCCTCGTGCATCCAGTTCGATGACTCCAACTGGCAGCTCCACCTCACCTCCCTCAAGCCGCTGGGCCTCAACGTGCTGCTGAATCTGTGCAACGCCAGCGTCACCGAGCGCCTGTGCCGCTTCTCCGACCACCTGTGCAACATCGCCCTGCAGGAGAGCCACAGCGCCGTGCTGCCCGTGCACGTGCCCTGGGGCCTCTGCGAGCTGGCCCGGCTCATCGGTACGGCACCGTGGTGTCGGGGTGGRGCCACCTGAGTGACGGCTGGCCTCTCAGAACGGCCTGGCACTGACATTCACTCGTTATGAACATTGGCCACTCTTAGCTTTCTAGTTCGGCAAGATAAGTGATGTGTGTGTGTGTGTGTGTGTGTGT
>BDUI01006649.1:49038-67229 GCA_002335545.1 Apodemus speciosus
CTTGGGGTGTCAGTGGGCATCCCATGGGGCCCAGGGTTTTTAGCAGGATGGCTCAGGGCTCACCTCTGGCGCAAGGAGGCACTGATGCAAGGCCCTTTGTCTTACCTCTCCTCACGACTGGACTTATCTCATTGCCAAGAGTCCCTGTAGGCGTCCCCTCTGAGAGTTGGGAGACAGGTGATAACCTCTGTCCCTTCGCCCACATTTCATTCCAGCATCTCTCTATTGGGAAAGCCACCACACAGCTCCATCATGTCTATGGCAACAGGCAAAAACCTTCAGTCCATTCCTAAGAAGGTAAGCAAGGCAGACCCTGACCGCGCGCTTCTCTGAGGGGCCACGCCCTGGGGCTGGGAGTCGGCCTAACCTGGAAGATTCTGCAGAGGTCAGCTATCTGAGAAGCGGTGGCCCAAACCAAGAAAGAGCCTTGCTGGGGATGTGGTCCCCGGGCCTTATCCCCCGAGGCGTGCCCACTTACTGGCTGAGGGCTCGCTCAACAGTTAGAGAAGATGAGCAGGCACCAGGCCTGCCCTGTAGGAGTGACCGTGCTCCYGTCCRCCACAGACACAGCACTACTTCCTGCTCTGCTTCCTGCTCAAGTTCAGCCTTACCGTCGGCTCGTGCCTCGTCTGCTTTGGCTTCACACTGCAGAGCTTCTGTGACAGTGCCCGGGCCCGCAACCTCACCAACTGCTCCTCCATCATGCTATGCAGGTGGGTCTTAGGAACCCTCCCTCCCGTCCCTCCCTGTCCCTCCCCACCCTGGGGGCCCTCAGGAGGCCGAAACTTTGTCCTCCTCGGCAGCAATGACGATAGAGCTCCTGCCTGGTTCGAGGATTTCGCCAATGGGTTGCTGTCGGCTCAGAAGCTCACAGCCGCCCTGATTGTTCTGCACACCGGTAAGGACTGCCTCACGGGAAGGCCTCAGGGTGGGAAGCAAGACTGGGCAGCCTTGACACCCCATTGGCCACTCTTTTTAGTCTTTATCTCCATCACCCACGTACACCGCACCAAGCCTCTGTGGAGAAAGAGCCCCTTGACAAACCTCTGGTGGGCAGTGACCGTGCCTGTGGTGTGAGTAGTGTTTAAGGGGGGCTGTGGRACAGTGCTGGGGTCACAGGTGGGAGGAAGATGAGGAAAGCAGAGCTCACACAGGGCTGTTTCCTTCCACAGGCTGCTCGGTCAGGTGGTCCAGACCGTGGTGGACCTGCAGCTGTGGACACACAGGGACTCACGCGTCCACTTTGGCCTAGAAGATGTGCCCCTGCTAACRTGGCTCCTGGGCTGCCTGTCCCTGGTCCTTGTGGTTGTCACCAATGAGATCGTAAAGCTACATGAGATTCGGTGAGCTTGTGGCTCTGCTGAGCTGTTGTCCCCTAAACCTATCACCTCAGTGTCGCCACCCTGCTCAGTCCTCTGGTCTGAGAGCCTGCGCCAGCCTGTTCTCCTGGTGCTGGATTGAGCCAGCTCCTGTAATACACTCCACCCTCTGCTACTCTACTAAGTAACCTAGATAGGCCTTGATCTCATAATCCTCCTGCCTCAGCCTCCAAGTAGCTAGAATTACAGGCTCGAGCTACCAGGCCAAGTTGTCAACTGTATCTCAATCTGTTTCGCCAGGGTCCGTGTCCGCTACCAGAAGCGCCAGAAGCTGCAGTTTGAGACTAAGCTGGGCATGAACTCTCCCTTCTGAGCCAGTGGCCGGGTGGCCACAGCTGCGCGGCGCCCTGGGGCCTGAGCCAGACCTGCTGGGAAGTCGGTGTCACGACCGTTTGTGCCTCGTGACATCGGAGGCTCAGCTGTGCACACTGAGACTGCTGTCTTCCTGACTCCGCTCTTCACGAAGAAGCTAACGCCGTGGTCTGACAGGACCACTTGGGCTCTTCCCTGGCCTTGCCAGGGGCACTCTTGAATGTATGACCTCAGGCCCTTGGTAAAGGGATCCTTAGTCCCCTCCCCCATGGGCTCCCTCTCTTCGGGGTCCCCTCACCCGGCCCCCTCTGCTCTTGCAGCCTCAGTCTTTGTTGGAGAGCAGTGGCTGCTGCTGTACAAGATGCTGTGTCCTCCCGCCCCATGTCCCATCTTCCCGGGCAAGGGCCGGCTGCAGTCAGGACCTCCCTTTCTCCAGGCTTGGAGATGGGAAGGGCCCGCCTCACCCTGGGGCCCCGCGTCAGCTGACCATAAATCGTCCACAGAGGACCCTGCCCAGGCACCGTGTGGCCCCTGTCCTTGTTCTGGGAGACATTTTTTACTTTTTTTTTTTTTTTTTTTTACTGGAAAATGAGCCTTTGGGGGAATGAATGTCAACTGGTTTATATTAAAATTGTAAATTGCTTAAAACCCCCCTATGGTGCATCCGTGAAACAGCCAGGAAAGGCTCCCCTCCCAAGGCTGGCAGCTCTCGGCGCTCTGYACTGATGCGTGCCCCAGGTCTGGGTCAGGGGCTATGCCCAGATCTGGAGATCTGCTGCACAGATGCAAACACAGCCCGGTCACGTGGAATGACTCTTTCATTGATGTTAGTTGGGGGAAAGAGGTTAATCGTTACAGAGCCCAGGCTAGACCAACTGGGTCCTCCAGCAGGAGGTGGGTGGACAGTTCTGTGGYCCAAAGGCCTTCCCCTACTGCATCCTCTCAGGCAGTTAATAGATAGAATAAATTCCATTTAAAATATATGCATTTCTCTCTGCTTGAAAAATATTATATACAGTTGCAAGAGTCTGGATACTGGGGATCCGTTCCTCTCACTGGCCCTGATCCTGGCCAGCACTGCCTCCCAGTGTGGGATGGCCAGACAGGAGCAGAAGATAAGGCCCCTGGCAGGAAGGCAGGCCCCTGCTGTGCCTTTACATCTCCTGTGTACACTTGCACGGAGGGGACTGGCCAAGCACACAGCCTCACAGAGCCCTAGGGTAACTCAGTGGTGGCCAGACAGATTCCCAGACCACCGGGACTTTAGACAAGGCAAGGAGGTGCATCCCCAAATCACTGTCACCACCTCCTCCTAGAGGAGAATGTTCCTACGAAGGTCCCTGTTCAGGGGCTGTAGCTGTGAGTCAGCTGCGCACAGGAAGGCTTTGCTCCCACACAGCTGAGGCCCTCAGTCAGGTTCTGACAAGTCCTCTGGGCCTCTGTGTGACTGCCAGCCACTGCTTGGAGCCACAGGAGGCCTCTGCCGTGGAAGGATACTCCAGCCCAGCCGAGCCTTTGCCTGTTCCTTGTGTGGCAGGGGTGTCTTCCACACTGGGCCCCAGGCGGTGAACACRGGCAGGCGGAAGAGTCACAGCCAAGGTTTGCTCAGTCCAGCATGGCATCCAGCTGGTCAGCCAGGGCATCAAACATGGTGCTGATGTCGTCCAGAATGTGCTTGGTAGACGTCCCTGTGGGACTACATCAAGGGAAAACCTCGATGAGATGGGCCAGTGGGTTTGCTGCCAAACACTGTGTACCTCCCGTCGTAGTGTTTACAACCTCCGGCRGCAGGAGTTACAGTCCTCCCCTTACAGATGAGCTCAGAGGCTCGGGGACCAGGAGTTACCCAAATCAATGTGCCTGTAAAGTGGCAGTCACCAGTAACCTCTGTAGACCACTCTGAAACCTAGGTCCCACTGAGGCCTCCGTAGCCCAAGATGCTGCATGCAGTGACTCCTTCCAGTGCTCCCAGGCACGGTCCTCCCTCCTTCCCTCTGTCCCTCCCTCCCCCCTGCACCCAGCTCACCTGTCTCCTTCCTCAGTGTGGATGCTCTTCTCAGCTGCCCTCAGTGCAGCTTCCAAGGATGAGCTGGTCTGCTCCAGTCTCTGCTGGGCCCGACCTGGACACACAGGCCCGGTACTCTCAGGCCTCGGAGGGGGTACTGGGCGGGGGCCGAGCCGGGGAGCCAGCTTTGGGCCAGAAAATGCCAGCTGGGTGCAGGCCACAGACACAGGCTTGGGAGCTGTTCCTTCAGAGACAAAAGGTTCCCATGTTGACTGGGCTAGCCCTGACCCTGCACACAGGCCCTTCCCTCTGCAGGCCTCACTTCTTACCTGCTCCAGGCACTTTGAGGAGGGCGGCAGTGGCTGCGGGAGGCCCCGTCTCCACGGTCGGCCCGCTGCCTGTGGAGTGCTGCAGAGCCGGTGCCACACAGGGCCCCGGGTGCCCAGGCGGCTGAGTTATGGAGCTGAGAGAAGGGGCTGGAGCTCCTTGAGCTGGAAGGCCGCTGGGCTCAGACCGTGGGRGGTTAGAGGGAGCCGAGGGAGAGTCACAGGGGGCCTGGGCCTGGGCGGGCGAGGGAGTGGAGGGGCTAGGGGTATCACTGGCCACGACCCCAAAGGCCAGCAGTGCAGTCTGGAGCGGCTCTCTCTCCTTGCATCTGGGCCTGCGTTTCACAGTATCTGACTCTGTGAGGTTGAAGTCAAGGCCAGGGGGCACAGGTGTCTCCCGGGGAGGGGGACCAGCCGGCTTCGGCCGCTGCTTGATGGTCAGGTTCCCYTCCTCTGCGAATGGCAGCCCTTCCCCTGAGCTGCCCCGAGATGGGGGTGTCCCCTCGGGGCCAGGTTCCTCTTCTTCTGTGTCCGACACGGGGCCAGTCGGCGCGGAAGGACCAGGGGACTCTGAGGGGCCAGTTGGTTCGCTCAGTGTTCTCCTCCGGGGCCCTGCGGCCCCTTCCTTGGGCCCTGAGGTCCCGTCTAGTGAAGGTGGCTCAGTGGAGCCAGAGACAGAACTGAGGCGCTTGGGGGGTGGGGGTGGGGGACCTTTACGACGGGCACGGAGGGCAAAGGACTGGCTTCGGGGGGTCCCTCGAGTTGGGGTCAGGCTAGGACTTGTCCGGGCAAGAGTGCTGCGACCTGGTCTCCGTGTAAGTGTGGCATAACTGCCCAAGGCACTGCCCACTGGCCCTTCGGCCTCCCCTTCAGCCTCCCCCTCAGCAGGGCCAGGGCGGCTCAGGCTGTGGGAGCGGCGTTTTGGCCGAGGTGGGTCTGGGGGAGNGGTTAGAGGGAGCCGAGGGAGAGTCACAGGGGGCCTGGGCCTGGGCGGGCGAGGGAGTGGAGGGGCTAGGGGTATCACTGGCCACGACCCCAAAGGCCAGCAGTGCAGTCTGGAGCGGCTCTCTCTCCTTGCATCTGGGCCTGCGTTTCACAGTATCTGACTCTGTGAGGTTGAAGTCAAGGCCAGGGGGCACAGGTGTCTCCCGGGGAGGGGGACCAGCCGGCTTCGGCCGCTGCTTGATGGTCAGGTTCCCYTCCTCTGCGAATGGCAGCCCTTCCCCTGAGCTGCCCCGAGATGGGGGTGTCCCCTCGGGGCCAGGTTCCTCTTCTTCTGTGTCCGACACGGGGCCAGTCGGCGCGGAAGGACCAGGGGACTCTGAGGGGCCAGTTGGTTCGCTCAGTGTTCTCCTCCGGGGCCCTGCGGCCCCTTCCTTGGGCCCTGAGGTCCCGTCTAGTGAAGGTGGCTCAGTGGAGCCAGAGACAGAACTGAGGCGCTTGGGGGGTGGGGGTGGGGGACCTTTACGACGGGCACGGAGGGCAAAGGACTGGCTTCGGGGGGTCCCTCGAGTTGGGGTCAGGCTAGGACTTGTCCGGGCAAGAGTGCTGCGACCTGGTCTCCGTGTAAGTGTGGCATAACTGCCCAAGGCACTGCCCACTGGCCCTTCGGCCTCCCCTTCAGCCTCCCCCTCAGCAGGGCCAGGGCGGCTCAGGCTGTGGGAGCGGCGTTTTGGCCGAGGTGGGTCTGGGGGAGMGGCAGGAGAGCCAGCCAAGTAGGAGAAGGCCCGGGGAGCGCCAGGAGGTGGGGCTGGGGCTGGGCTAGAGGGTACGCTCTGTGGACACATGAAGACATAAGGGGCAGGTCCTTGGCCAGCGGGTGGAGAGCACAGCTTGGAGGGACGTTCGGTACCCTCCGGAAGGTTCCTCTCTTGTGGGGCGCTGGGGTCACCAACACTGGGCTGTGGAACAGGCTGCTCCTGTGAGTGACCAGAGCCCCGTGAACGTGCGCCAATGCTCTCCTGGCTGGGAGACCGGGCCGGGGGAAGGGGTAGTGGTTCTGGGCCACCCCCTGCCATAGCTGCCTGGAGCTCTGGGCTCAGCTCACTGCCCTGAAAGGTTCTGAGGCGAGGGCCGGCAGCGGCTGGGCCTTCCCCGTTCTCCAGGCCTTCGATGGCCATCAGCTCCGGCCCCCTGGTCATCCTGCGCCCGCCTTCGCCCAGGGCCTCGCCGTGCAGCAGGCCCCGCCGAAGTTCTGTGAGCCGCTTCACCCCGAGCATTAGCTTCTTCTGATGCCCTGGAAGGGGAGATGGGGTCAGAGCGGTTGGCTGGGTCTAGACGGGCTGTCCCATTTGCTTTGGATAGACGACTCCCCTTTCCCTTCTCTCAGGGATGTTAGAGGGGTGTGGAGGCAGGGGCGGCYAGGGGGCCTCCAAGGGGTCCTCACCGAGCTTGTTCACGCCTATCTCCTGCAGCTCCTCCCAGGTGAGGTCCGCCACCAGCCCCATGGTGTCATAGCCACTGCTCACCAGCTGCTTGTGGTACTGGGGCAGCCCCAGTGCACACAGCCACTCCAGCAGGTCCRCCTGGAGGGGTGCCATCATCAGACCAGGCTCGCCCCATGCCAGAAAGGAGGCATCATCCCCTCCCCCCAAAGCCACAGCCCCGGTGAGAGTCAGAGGCCCCGCCCCRGACACCTGCTCACCGGGATATAGTTGGGCAGCCACTCAGCGATGCTGAGCTGGGCAATCTCTGAGGCAATCTTCTTCCTGTGCCCAGGCTTGGTCACCCCGATGGCTGTCAGATCCTGTTACACAGGGCACGGGCATCAGGGCCGTCCTCTGCCCGCTAGGACGTCTCCCCTTACCCGCTGCAGTACCTACCTCAGGTGTCATCCGACTGATGGTCGGCACATCATAGCCAGCCTGCAGGAAGTGGGCGGTGTAGCCCTCTAGCTGGAATTCACTTAGCCAGTTATGAATGGCCTGTGCATCCTGAGGCAGGAAGTGAGATAGAATGGAAAAGCCAGCTGAGAAAGGGACTGGCCCATTGGCCTGTCCCCTCCTCCCTCCCCGAGAGCCAGGTCTAAGTGGATTCGAAAGCCCTCCACTTTGTGCCAAGACCTGACGTGTGTCTCCCGCGAAAAGCTCACCTTCCCTTCCAGCAGCTGTTCTGGTCTCACATCCTGGGTGAAGATCTCCCCAGAGCGGTAACCGGCCAGAGGGCGGTGGCTCAGGTTGTCTTCAGGGAGGGGGACAAATGGCCTCAGAAGGGGTTGGAAGAGGGATGGGCAGGGGCAAGCCCTCACCGCCACCAGCCCCACCTGTACTGCCCAAGCTAATGCCATCCTGTTGGCCCTTCTCACCTGCTGGGGTCGGGGCATGCAGGCCAGGCAGTACCTGGTCCTCACTGGCAGAGGGCAGTGGCTGGAGACGGAATAAGAGCTGACTCAGTGCACTGGAAACTGGCAGGGGCGGCCCCCGAACAGGCCCATGCGCCTCCCTCCTACCTGAGCGTTTTCAATCAGGAGGCCGGTGCCGTGGCCGTTGGTGCCCTCAGAGCTCTGCCCGCTGCCAGCACTGCGGATGCTGCCCACGCTACCCTCGCTGCCCACGCTATTCCTGTCACCTGCTGCGGGGTGGGGTGGGGGGGTGGGGGGGCACAAGCACAAAGGTCAGAGTTGACACTGTTAACAGCTGCCTGGCAGCTTGCCAGCGCCCAGGGACCCGGGGTGCCTTCTGGGAAGGACGTACCTGGACTGTCTGCACTGAGGCCCACGCGAGGGAGCTGGCCGAAGGTGAGAGCCGGCAGGGGGTCATCAGCCGAGGGCTGTGACACCCGGGAGAAGCCTGGCCGCAGCACGGTGGGTGCAGAGGGGAGACGGGCCACAGGGAGGCCCACCCGCTTGCTGACCACCTCGACGATGCCCGGGGGGAAGTAGCCGACCCGATCTGTGCCCCTTTGGCTCTCATGGATGTGACCCTTCCAGCGGCCATCAGGATGCTGTTCAAGCACCTGTCATGATGGCACGGACAGAAAGGACAGTCACTCTATATCAAGCAAATGGCGTGGCTGTCTCTGTAGTAACAGTCCAGCAGGACTGGCCCATCTCTCCTCCTCATGGTACATACTTCTACCCAAGCCAGCCCAGTGTCCTTGTACCACAGGGCATAAGGACAACACTCTAGCCTTGGCTCTACTATTCGCTAGGTATGTGACCTGGCGACTCCATCTAATCTCTCTCTCTCTTTATATATATATATATTTTATGTATAATTGAGTACACTGTTGCTGCCTTCAGACACACCAGAAGGGGCATCAGATTCCATTACAGATGGCTGTGAGCCACCATGTGGTTGCTGGGATTTGAACTTAGGACCTCTGGAAGAGCAGTAGGTGCTCTTAACCAATGAGCCATCTCTCCGCCCACCCCACCCCCATTTAATTTCTCTAAGCCTCAACCTTGTCATCCCTTTAAAAAAATGCTAATAAAAACTACCTTAGAGTTGGAAATGATCATATGAAAGAGTAATATTGATACTTATCTCAGCTTACTAACACAGTATTATGCCCAAGTAAGTCATTACAATTGCTTGTCTTCTAAAGGAATGTCTGTGTGCGGGGTCCCTCACCGTGATGACATCTCCTGCCCGGACATTGAGAGCGGTGGGGTCATGAAGGTTCCAGAAATCCTTAAGCGCTCGGACCTTCAGGATCCCCGAAGCCTCTGAGAGGAGAGGATGAGCAGATGTCAGTTACGAAACCTGAACGCCTCAGCTGACTCTCCCTCCACACTCTGGGACCTTCTGTCAAGGTTCTCTCTCTGGCAGCCCCTAGCTAGGTCTTCTTCCCACTCACCCCGCAGTAGCTGCTTGATTTCCCGGCTGGCCTGGGAGGTGGTGAACTGATTCACTATGTCCAGCGCCGTCTGGTTATACGTGTTCCGGATATTCACGTCCACGCCTCCCTGGGGCACATGGCAGCACACAAGAGGATATCTCAAGCATTTTGCTTGGCATTTCTCCTCTAGTCCTCCCAACCACCCAGTAGACGTTTTCAGGTCTCAGAGATGAGAAGCATGAAGTCTCAGACATCAGGTCAAGAATGAGCCAGTAAGAGGCGCACTAAGCCGGACGGGTGAGCACTCCAGCCATACGCCCTTAGTGCCACATAGAAGTGAGACCCACGAAACACAGCGGCCTTCCCCGTGGCCCTCGGCACGTGACGGCAGGCCCTCCGTGCCCACACCCACCTCCAGTAGCAGCCGCACCACCTCGGTCTTGCCGTAGAGCGCAGCCTCGTGCAGTGCGGTGCCCGTCTTGGTCTGACGGTTGATCTCAATACCAGCTTTCAGGAGCTGCCTGTGGAGGAGGGCAGGAGTTGTGAGGCGGATGTGTAGGGGAAGAAGTGCATTGTGAGGGGTGTGGGGACAGGGACACTGGAAGCAAGAATGGAAAGAGCAGCAGGACCCCAAAGACCACACAGTGGTGAAGAGTGCATGGCTCTCAGAGAGCCTGTTCAACCCCCGCAGCTTACAACCACGGCAGCGCCAGCTCTGCTGTCTCTGCAGGTAACTGCACTCGAGCACACGTACATATCCCAACACATGTATATGTACCATTCATGTGCACATACTACCCACAGAACACGTGTCACTCCTATGCACGCCCCACAGAACACATGTCACTCGTGTGCATATACTCCACACAGAACACATGTGTCACTCATGTGTACCACTCGTACAACACACATGTATCAATCATGTATACATACCTCACAGAACACATGTATTACTCATGTGCACATACCCCCCCACAGAACCCATGCATCGCTCATGTGTATACACTCCACAGAACACACGTGTCACTCATGTGCACATACCCCCCCACAGAACACATGTGTCTGTCATTCAGGTGCACCCTCCACAGAACACATGTATCACTCATGTGCACGACCCTCCACAGAACACATGTATCACTCACATGCACATACCCCCCATAGAACACATGTGTCACTCATGTGTGCACCCCCCACAGAACACATGTATCACTCACATGCACATACCACCCACATAGTACACAGGTATCACTCATGTGCACATACCCTCCAAATACACTCAAATACGCATGCAAATACACATGCAAATACACTTAACACACAGAACACATGCATCACTCAAATGCACATACACTCTGCCACAGAACACATGTATCACTCACGATCACCCCCAATTCATTATCACTCATGTGTACATCCACGCCCCCCCCCCCAGAACACATGCATCACTCACATGCACATCCCTCCCCGCCACAGAACACATGCCTGTGCGCGGTTTTTTTCAAAAACAGCAAGGAGGCCCTGATGAGAATCTACCAGTCCCACAGGCTGAGGCTGAGGAAGCGGGGCGGCCCCTTGGGATACCTGATGACTTCTCTGTGGCCATTCTTGGCAGCCAGGTGCAGGGGTGTGGTGTAGTTGGGGTCACATGGGTCCTTCGCCTCTCCCTCCAGCAGGGCCACACACAAGTGGCTGTTCAAAAGCAGCTGGGCCACCTGCAGCATGCGGCACCCAGTTAGAGCCTCCTCCGAAGACCAACCAGAATCTAGCCCCCGGCTCTAGTCCCCAGCACCCTGCGGGGCTGTGGGCCTCACCTTGAGCCGCCCAAATTCACAGGCTAGGTCTAGGGGTGTCTTCTTCAACTTGTTGACTAGGCATGGGTTAGACTGGTGCTGGAGAAGCATCTCTGACTGCGAGAGAGAGCTGCGTAAGGGAGGCCGCCGGCCAGACCCTGGCCCCCCTCCCCCCGGCCCCCAGGGGGGCTCGCTTACCACCTCATAATGCCCATACTGCGCTGCCAGGTGCAGAGGGATCTGACCGTCCAGCGAGGCAGCGTTGACGGCCGCTGAAGCCCGTAGCAGCAGTCTCACAGGCTCCAGCCGGCCCTGCCAGGCCGCGTAGTGGAGGGGCCGCATGCCTGACAGGAGGGAGAGGTTCTGAGAGGGGTCGTGGGGATCTAAATAGGGAATGAAGCCGCCCCGGGTGGGAGGGGGCGACGTAAGAGTTCTCACTGTGCCCACCCCAGGCGATCAGGCAACCCTGGGATGGCACTAAAAAGTCTCTTGAGCATCCTTATCTAAATAATGGGAAATCTGACTTAGTACCCTCTTAGAAGGAAGCCAGTCACACGCTGAGAGAAGCAACCCAAACCCCTCTAAGTATGTTCTAACGAACAGGGGAGATTTCTGGTCACAGGGTCCTCAGTAGGGGCCCTACGCTCCCCCGCCTCACACGATGCACTGAGCTCTCTCACCATTACTGTCCTTGATGTCCACGGTGGCTTGAGCCTCCAGGAGCAGGGCTATGAGCTCCAGGCTGCCCCCCAAGGCGGCATGGTGGAGAGCAGAGAACCTGGCAATGGGGGACACAACATAGGGGGTGTCAATGACTAGTCTTCCACCCCCGAACTCATTCTGGGGGCCGGCAGTGATGAGTTACTTGCCCCCCCCCCCATGCCTGCCAGCCCTGCCGTGGGAGCGCACAGTGGCCGGGCCACGGCATGAAAGGACTCAGTGTCTCGGCTGAGAGGCTCATTTGTCTAGCATCCCCCACCCGGCCTGCCCAGAGGAGGGGGCCGTGGGAGCAGAAGCCTGAGGGCTCCTACCCTCCAGGGAGAAAAGGGGCCCAGGAAGAATCTGACCCAAGGGGGGCCCCTTCTCTGACTCAGCGCTCTCTCTACAGGCAGGTGGGTGGGCAGGACCCCCTCCCTCTGGCCCTACACAGGCAGGACCCAGAGCTCTAGGCAAACACACTTGGAGGACCAAAGAAGAAAGAGCGGACCGTGGAGCCCCAGGGCCTTTCCTTTTACCCCCTCCCCAGGGCTCTGTTCCCTCTGCACCGGCACATACCCATCCGCATCCTGGTAGTTGATGTTGAGCCTCTTCGTGGAGCCGAGGAGCTCTGGGGAGTCAGGGTAAAGGGGGCATCAGGGCACATGCCACCAACTGGCCTTGCCCAGACCCTCACCTGACACACTCCCACTACCCACCTCCAAGGACCCAACCGACCTTTCGATGGACAGAAAAGCACCTGCCCCATGACCCTTTAGGGTCCTGTGCTTACGGCTCGAGGACACCCAGCACATGAAGCCAGGGCAGCAGCCGGCCCGCCTTCCCCAAAGCCCCTGCCCAGCTTGTTTATAGAGCCAAAGGGGGCGGGAAGGGGTATCGGCCTGACATGCCTTCAATAGGGCAGGCCCACGGGGTGCATGGTTAGCATTCCTGCCTGAATGGGGAGAGTCACACTGTCCAATTGGGCCAAGGGGAACAGGCGTGCAAAGAAGGGCGGGGCCTTAAGTACTCAAGGGCAGAGAGAAGGCTGACGAAGCTGGGCTCCGAGCATCCCTGAGTTGGACCTGGTGGGCGAGGCCATATGGGATATACTGACACTAGCCCCAGTTCCGTGGGCCAGCCCTACCAATTTGCACAGGTCATTTAACCTACAGGACATYGTCTGCCCCTTGAAAACAGGCTGATCATAGGATCTACCTCCTAAAAGTTGCCAGGACAGTGTCTGTCCCTTGTGAGAGTGGAATAATGACAACAACCACTGGGCATTCCTTACATGTTGGCCACCACACTGGGGCACCATACCCAAACTCTCCTGGGATTTCCGCTAAGCCCACCTGCCAACTTGATACCCACGAGCTCTGACTGGGCTCTTCGGGCCGTAGTAGAGAAGCCGTGGGCACTGTCTCCCTGGGACAGGATACATATGGGTGAGAGCCCAGGAGTAGCCTGACCACGCTGGTCCTTGAGGTACTGGGAGAGGGGAAGCCTTGTTACAGGCCGCCCCTGCCTCCTGCTGGAACCCACCCTGCCGAGAAGGAGGGGGCCTAGCTCAGCCCAGGCTGGGCAAGGTGCCAAACATGCTGGTCCAGGCCTGCCCCCCAGGCCCTGGTGGGCCCCCAAATACCCCAGCAGCCTGGGAAAGGCACGGCCTCATTCCATCAGGGTGGGAAGCAAGGGATGGGGCGGGAGAGGACTGATACGCACGGGGTGGAGTTGACAGACTCTACTCCTAACAGGTAAATACAGAAAAGGTGGGGCAGCGGTGGGGGGGGGGGGGAGAATGTGTGGGGGTCACCGGGAGGAAGCACAGACCTCTCAGCCTCTCCCTCATCCCCTCTGACAGTTCTTGTAACACAGAACCACTTGGGAGTGGGAGAGGGAGGACTGGAGCAGCAGAAGCAGGAAGTGCACAGCTCAGAGGCTGTTCTGCCTTTCCCGGGCYGGGTGACCTTGGCCACCCAGGTGCCTCTCTAAGCCTCAGCGCAGACAAGGTCCCAAGAGAAGAGAACCATTGTCCTTCGGGGAGCCTTTCCTTCACCGGGCTGTCCACTTGGGAGAGTCTGGGATGGGGCAGCTGGGTGGCTGGATGTGTCCTCTCTAGGGAGGGGTTGACAATGTGACTGGAGGAGCACAGGAACAGGGGCAGGGCCAGATAGGTGGCTCTGTTCTTTCCAGAACAATAGCCGGAAAGGTGGTGGAGGAGAGGCCCAGAAACTGGGCTGGGGACCCAGGCGGGAGGGAGGGAGGGCGGAGGGTCCCAGTTCCTGGCAGTGGCTCCAGGCGCTTCCGCTGTGGCATAACCGTTCTTCCCCAGCTGGGTTCTGGGCCTGGAAGGATCACCCCTGTCTCAGGCCCGAGCAAAGGATGTGAGTTCAGCTGGTCACTTCAGCCCATCCATTTCCTCTGGCCAAGGAAAGAGACCTCAGAAAGAGGAGATGGATGGGGAGGGGCAGAGGGAAGGGGCAAGGCCCCCGTGACGGCACCCCTCCCAGGCGCGGGCTCCTGAAGAGGGCCTGGGTGGGGGAGTGTGTGTCTGGACGCCAGGAGGCCAAAGGAAAGAAGCATCAACTAGAGGCTTCCAGTCAGCACAGCAGGAGGAAAAGCGGGCGCTGATGCCTCCCTTCCGATGGCTTACTTTGGTACACGGGTCCTTTCATTCCTCTCCGAGATCATCCACGGAGCCCCAGACTTTCTCAAAGTTTTAATTTGGGGGACTCTAGGCCTTTAGAACGACCCCTTGATGATTCTGATACGATATCGGGGCTGGAGAGATGGCTCAGCGGTTAAGAGCACTGCCTGCTCTTCCAGTGGTCCTGAGTTCAATTCCCAGCAACCACGTGGTGGCTCACAACCATCTGTAATGGGATCTGATGCCTTCTTCTGATGTGTCTGAAGACAGCAACAGAACAGTGACAGTGTACTCACATATATAAATAAATAAATCTTTAAAAAAAAAAAAAGATGATTCTGATACGAACAGACACCAGTAGAGATTACCATGGGAACGCAGAGGAGAGTGCAAGGGTTTATTTCTCATCTGACCGGAGGGCCGTGTGACCTTGGGCACGTCACGAACCTCTGCGTGTCACTTGCCTTATCTGCATAATGGATCTGACAGGATGCAAGGGGTTACGACTTTGTTTCATAAACTCCAAGGTTTACAAAGGTCACCCGGGACCTTGTCTTTGTCACCAGCCTCTCTGGCTTCTTAGAGGACAAAGAAGGGAGGTACAGTGCGGGGGATTTCATAAGAAGGCTCAGTCCTCTTATCCTGTGTTCACCTGTACGCTATATAGGTGAGTCTCCACCTTGGGCTGAGGGAAGAAACTTGATCCCCTGGAGACTCTGCCACTGGACACAGAAGACCTTTTTGGAGCCTACGCACCTAGCTGTGAGGTTCCCGCCATCAGCCAACCCCTCCCTCTACCCTCCAGTGGGCCTCACTCTCTGAGGCAGCCAGGACTGTGAGGCCAGCGGCAGTGTGACCAAGGCCCCACCGGGCAGGTGGCCAAAAGCAACAGAGGTGAGGGGGAGGAGAGTGGCTTCGTCCTTAGACCTTCAGGCCGTCTCCCTGCGACCGACTGACCCACCGGCAGCTTCAGGCCCTTCCTTCCTCCGTCTGGCTTTCCTCACTCACTTCCCGGGGACGCCAGGACCCAGGGGCACAGCTCCACCTCATACCTAGGTCTCCGCCCTGCTGTGCAGGTGGGTGCACGCCATTAACGTCTTTCCTTTGGCACCGAGCATACTTAGGTGTAGGTGGGGATAAGATGTCTCCAAGTCGCCTGGGGGAGTCGTGTGTACAAGACCCAGGTGTGTCTTGGAGTTAAACCCCCAATGCTCCCTCCAGAGGAGACCCTCTCCTTGGGGGGACACTTTCTTTATCTCTAGAGGAGGCGGGGAAGAACCACCTGCTGGTTTAAGGGAAGACAAGCTTCAAGGTCTGGAAGACCTCAGCGAGCTTGCCCTTAAGTGCAGAGGTCTGCGCTCCTGGCGGAGGTGTGAGAGGTCCTGTTACCACAGAGGAGCCTAAGAGATGGGGCTAAGTGGCCATCCATGCCTGTCAAGGATACAGTCCTTGGGGTTGTGGAAACCTCTAGAACACAAGCTGATGAGCTGGGGAGAAAGGAGCTTTAGTAACGGTCGGGTCATGGTGTTGAGATTTCCCRGCAATCAGGGACTATGCCGCCAGGGGACGGTAATGCAACTCCTGCAGCAAGTTCGAGATCTGGGGTTCTAAGCCTCACGGAACCCCAAACCAACCACCACTAGAAACCCAGCCACTGCTTCCAAAGAGGTTTTAGAGACATCCTCACAAAGTGCAGGCATAAATCCAGTCTGTGGGTGGAGTTGGGGGTGATCGCGCACTTTCCAGACCCCACAGCTGGAAGAGCAAACACATCATCCGCAAACCCACCTCCTAACAGGCGACCTCAAGGGCTAGCCCACTGGTTGGCTCTGCTCTCTGGTCCAGAGCTTAGGACAGGGCCTGGCATACAATAAACACTAAAAGCAGAAGCCGAACGGGTTTCAATGCGGCCACTTTGTCAGCCAGGGCTCCATGGCCCAGAGCTGTTAAGTGACTTGCCTGGAGACACAGAGCAAGAAGGGACCCTTTTTCCTCCCTGGCTCTCTTATACAGAAGCACTTCTTGTCTGCAACAAGCACAGTCCTTCTTCCTCAAGTCTGCAAATCAAAGTGAGCCTCCCCTGCCACCTCCCCCCACCCAGCCTCTCTGTGGCCTCAGTACTCAGAGCAGGGCCTCAGCTGGATGGCCACCCCACCAAGGACTCACTTGTTCTTGCAGCCTTCACTTTAGCCACCAGTTTCTGCACGCAGGTCACGTCTCCATTCTTGACGGCAAGGATGAGGTCCTGTTCACGACCCATTCTGACTACTGGGCCAGGCTCTGGGCTTCAGAGTCCAGGAGGAAGCAAGGGACAGGCCCAGTCAAGTGTCAGTTCGCCATGCCTCAATGCTCTGGAGGACTCCTGGTCCTGGGGGAACAAGTCTGGTGTCTCAGGCAATGGGCTCCTTGTCAAGCAGAGATATAGTCCTTCAAAGTGCTCTGGGAGCTGCCACCACAGGCAGGAAAGCCAGTCCCTGGTGGGGTGGAGGCTGTGTGGAAATCTGGCCCGAGATCAGCCTGCAGCTTCCGACAGCCGTGGAATGGGCTGGGGCTGGGCCCGCCAATCTTCCTGGGTTAGCTCAGAAGCACCAGTGCCCACCCAGAGAGCAGTCGGCAGTCACCTCTGGCATGAAGCAGCAGCCATGGACAAGTCCTGGGGGGGGGGGAGGTCTGGAAAAAGATACACATCCTCCAGTGAAAAGCCGGATTACAGTCAGGAACCAGGACAGAGAAGATGAGCAAGACAGAGCCTCTAGGGAGCCCCAAATCACCCTCGATGCCCTGAGCCACTCAGGGAGGGGAGGAAGTTGCTTTATTTGAGGGAAATATATCATGCAAAGGGGAGAGGGACAGCATTCAGGGAGGGAGGGAGAGGCTGGGCTGCTTATGCCCTAAGGCCCTGGGCAGCACCTCAGCCTTGGGCAGGAGGGGCCCTGGCAGCAGGAGACACTGGGGTAGGCAGGGCCAGCAGCCCATTCTCCACAGCCCCAGGCTTTGACACCCACAGACAACAGGCGGGGCCAGGAGGTAGGGCCTGGGAGAGCGGCACAGGCAGATGGCAGGGGTCACTCCCCGACCAAGGTGTCTGCAGCACAGTCCTCACTCCCAGGTCCCTGGAGGGTGGACAGGGTGCTTATGTCCCTCACTTTCTGGGGGAGCTCTACCTGTGGAATAGGATAGATCTACAGCACCTGTTGCTAACCCTTCCTCGCTGCTTCTGTGGTGGGAGGGAGCAGCTGGGTAGAGACCCGGGCCAGAGAGCTTGGACAAGCTAGCCAACTACCTCCCAAGCCTGAACCCGAAACGCCAACCCGACTTCCCGCACAAAACCATAAGTCAGTTCCTCGGTGGCGGTGATTTTGTTGCCAGACTGTTGTGGCATGAGACTCGTGCAGGCCTGGGGCCCAGGTGGGGGAACCACTCATTCCTCGTAAGTTCCAAGCCCAAGCCGGAGGGCRCTCCCCCTCAAAGCCCGCGACCCGCGCGGGGAGCGAGTGCTCCWGGCAGTGCCTGGGGTCGGCTGGCTCCCCCGCCCCTTGGAATGCCCCTCTTAGCGCCGCGCAGCTCCCCGCAGCCAAGCCCAGCTACGGCCGACCCCGGGAACAAAGCGGCAAGAGGGACCCGGAGAGTCAAGAGTCCGAGGGATAGATAGAGGAGAAMGAAAAGGGGGGCTCCAGGAAGGCGGAAGGAGCAGAGATGGAGGAGTYCGCCGATCAGACAAGAAAAGTTAGTTTGCGTCTGCTCTCAAGGTTTCTGACCCCTGGCCCGGGCCCCCCCCGCAATCTCACCTCTCCCGGCCGCCCCGCCGGGGGTCCGGCTGGCTGTGCTCAGTCTCAGGCACTCTGGACTCTGGCTCCCACTGTCCCCCGCAACCCCTTTCTCCTCCTTTCCAAGGCCGGCTCGGCGCCTCCCGCAGGAAATCCCGCCCCTCCCCCGTCCCTCCCGCCGGATCGGGAGCTGGGGACCGTCCGGGCCGCACAGTTGGATTGTCAATCAGCACCCTGGTTCCCGCCCCATCTTCACTAGGCCCCGCCCCCCGCCAGCCAGTCCTGATCCGAGCCACTGGTTGGATCAGCGCATGCGCGCAGGTGAAGCTGCTGGGGGGGTGCAAAGTGGCGGGGTGGATGAGGCTTCGTGCTGCTGTGTCCTGTCTGGGGATCCCGAGGGAGCTGGGCTCTGGTCTAGATCAAAAGATGGGGTGTGAATGTATAGGAGAGAAAATAGGATGTTTTGGCAGTTGAACCTGAGGACCCC